>CANUEX010104694.1:0-109059 GCA_948099535.1 Jatropha multifida
TCCCCTAACTCGTTCTCTCACCCCGCAGCCTCCACCCCCCCCCCCCCCCCCCCCCCCCCCCTCTTCCCTTTTTTTAAAAAGATAAAAAGAAAGAATAAAAAAGAAACCTTTCCTTGTGTCCATGGTAAATGCTTATTCCTCGCATTGAATCAGAACAAATAAAGCAGCTGTGCTGTCTTGTTAGGACTTCTATAATTGTAATTGGGTTTGAATAGTTGGGCTTCTCATTGTCAAATGTTGAATTCCGATTGTGTTGGTAACTGGATCCAAGTTATGCGCCCAAAGTAGAAATAGTAAGCTGAAGTAGTGAATATTCAGATTATTTTGACAATCAATAGCATCTTCTGATATTTATCTCTCATCTCTCTAGATTCTTCTCTCTGTAACCATCTTTCTCTCTTCTTCCCTTCTCATTCCCTGCCTTCCTATCTGTTTCTCACTAATCAAACATCTCAGGAATGCATCTTTTCAAATTCATGACACGTCTTTTATGCACTCAAGGAGAATTTTACAAACCTCTAGTGCTTCAAATCATTGTCCAAACAACCCATTCGAATAAACCATCACATGGCAATATCAAATTTCAGGTATTTTGACCCCTTTTAATGAAATTATACACATATACGTTGGCCAATTCTGACTACAGCATAAATCTAGTCAAGTTTGTATATACATCTGGCTGTACAGGGGATACATTTTTATATAAAGGACTAAAGAATATGTGCTAAATGGCTGCAAGAAAAATATAAGCTCACCTGCCTAATTTTCCTAATCCTAGAATGCCTAAAAGAAGAAAAGAGATTATGAATAGGTCCACTCCAAGATGGGCTTGGTTCACAATCCAAATTCAGGCTATGCCTATAGAGGAATTATATATAATTTATCAGTTAAATAACCTAACTTAAAAATAGATGCATTGAATTAGTGGATACAACTTCCAAAAAATATCCAACCTTAAAAACCTAAAACCATAAAGTTAAAGAGTAAATTTCTTCCTTTAAAGCTCTGTCCTCCTTAGAAGAAGGGAAAATACAAAACAAAGCAACAGTCTGAAACTTTTGTCAACCCGGAACTGAAATTAAAACCAAAAGAACTAAAACTCACACGAAAAATAAGGGGTTAATTAAAATCATCCATCACCTAAAAGTGTTGATAGAGTTGCTTCAGGAATTAATAAGTGTGATATAAATGCCAAATTTCCCCACATTTTTAATGGTAAGCAAAGCTCCAAAGAAAATGCATATGGAAATAGTTATGTACTCCATTCCTTTTCCTGCTTTAATGTCATGTACATGCAAATTACAAACAGCTTTACAGTGTTAAAAAATTGCTGCAAAAAATTGTTTTAAGAGCCTAAAATTGGATAAAGCCATGTTTTATCCTATAACATTCATGGTTGATTGAGTATATGAATTGGACATTAGCAATTTGCAAGTTGACCCATGCTAAGAAATATAATTATATGGCTATCAATTAGGGACATCCCTAACAAATCCATCATCTTCTCTCTGTCTCTACCCTCTGTAAATGATACAACTAAGAAATGCCAAAACCAAGATACAGGGCACCTAAGAGTGAAAGAAAAACATTGATCACTTTTCCAAGTTGAAAATGAGCATGCATTATTTGGTTTAAAATTTTTCAACCAACCAGATAAAATGAATTGAATGCTCGCCCCTAGAATCAGATATCATGTTAGTTTAGCCTACAAGCAGAAAATTTTGCAACAAAGTTTATGAAATATTCTTTTACCTCTACAACTTCTGTTCCACCATTTTGAATTCGATCTGTCAAGTAGTCAATTTCTTTTTGGGTGAATGAGCTGGGAGGTTTAACCTGCAAAATAAAGAGAGGTAGTTAATTTTAGAAAAAAGTTGCAACGAAGTATTTTTTTTTTCTTCTTTTGAAATATATATATATATATATATATATATAATTTGTCCTAAACCTGTGATAGGAGAGGTAAAATAGTAACCCCTGCATGACCCCCAACAACTGGAACGTTGATTTCTCTAGGATCAAGGCCCAAAACTTCTGCCTGTGGTTTAAACAAAACACAGAAGAAAAAAAACCTACATTAAATCCACAAATAGAAGTGGATGACGACATATATCACACTCAAGAATAAGAAGCAAATATTAGCAATACAATTAGACCGAATAAGGAAGACTAAAAAACAAGCTATTCTAAATCATATCTAGGTTGACAATAGTCTGCAAGCAGCTTACGAAATTCAACCATCTGATACTTGCATCAGCATCATTAATCTAACATTAAAGTTTCACAAACTTCGTCCTCACATAACCATGAAATGTCTTCCTTCCAGAAGAGAAATTCTTCACACCCAATTTATTGCAAAGCAAGTTATTACAAAATTCTGAAGATTTTTTCGGTTGATGCAAAAATAGACAAAAACCTTCACTTCTTTTAACAATATACAGAAAATGCACAAAACAAATTCCACCATATTCTTTCTTTCAATTGCCAATAGGATGGCCTTATCCTTCTCTTACTAACAGTTGCAATTGATGCATGATCAATCCAAAATCAATGACAAGTGGAGACGAAAATGTGTAGTAACTCAGTATTTTAACAGTAGATATAATCAGCCATTAGCGCCTTATTATCAGTAATGAAAACAAATATATAAACTTTCCACGCATAGAAGATGAACCAATGGCAAAATTGATTGTTCTTACCACAAAAGTATTCGCTCTGACAACATCAAGCATTGTTACACCTAAAAGTCGCTTTGGATCAAAGGTGCCAGCTTTCTTAAAAACTTCTGCTGCAATTGGAACGGTGGAGTTAACAGGATTACTGATAATGTTGACAATAGCTTGTGGACTGCACTTAGCAATTCCTTCACAGAGGGTCTTAACTATTCCAGCATTGATGTTAAATAGATCATCTCTTGTCATTCCTGGTTTCCTTGGAACGCCAGCAGGAATGATCACAAGATCCATCCCTGTAAGAGCATCCTCCAGTTGCTGCTGGCCCAAGAAACCACGTACCTGAAATTTGGGGATGTCATCAGTTCCACTGGACAAATTTAGAGAATTCATTGATCAATTTCGAAGGTTCACTATACTTTGATTTGATTGAGGCTTGTAAGCTAATTCTAGTTTATAGTAAAATTCATTCTCTTCCTCACTGACACAGGTACTCAACCAAACCACAAAACTTCAAAAGCCAGCAGTCTACATTAATTATATATATTAGTAAAGAGACACAGAGAGAGTTCCATTGCACATCAGCATACAGTAATTTCGCCTTACCGAATAACATCATAAATCTACCAAGATATAAAATCATGAGCAGTAACCGATAAGATTAGGTATTAACGTGACATTTCTCCCAAAAGACTCGTGCTATGCAGTTACTGGTAAATCCATTTACAAATTACACTATCCAGTGATATATGTTACTGAACCTTATCCTTGACGACATCTAACAGTTCATACATTCCTAATCTTAGTCATTTGCAAGTAATACAATCTAATGTCCAAACACACGAAACCCACATCAGTACAAGGTCCTCAACTCCTTGGTATATAATCTTGTGTTTTGTCTGGGAACATAATTGAGAAGCATCACAATGCTCAAGTTT
Organism: Jatropha multifida; assembly: GCA_948099535.1. NCBI lineage: Eukaryota > Viridiplantae > Streptophyta > Magnoliopsida > Malpighiales > Euphorbiaceae > Jatropha > Jatropha multifida. Next base: position 3,611 of record CANUEX010104694.1, read on the forward strand.
GTTCATTCTAATTCAAGCTAGCCACTGGAGCTTGAAAACCCGTTTGAGTTTCGTTTATTCACTAGCTTATCAATTGAGTGAAGATAATTGATTTTGACATAATTTATCTAACCATTAAGTTGTTGGCTTAATAGTGCATATTGAAAGCCATCTTATTATTTAAAAATAATTAACATCCAATTTATGTTTGTTTTACAAATGTCATAAAATTTTAAAATGACAATAGTATTTTGCGCCAATAATTAATCATGCTAAAAATATCTTTTACGTTTCCAAGCCATTCACAAGCTTGAACCAAGCTTATATATTGTCAAGATTGTTCATTAAATAATGGAGCTTAAATTTTAAGTTTGAACTTTGATTTGCTTAGTCAACAAATGAGCAGAAATGAGCATTTTAGCAGGTTAAACTCAAGCAAAAATTAAGTAACTTCGATTGTTTTACAGCACTACCTTCCTCTCATTTACTCTAATTAATGAAAACTCCAATCCAATCAGTATACTTAACAAAAGGTTCCAAATTCAAAAACCTCACCAAAAATTCAGTTACAAAATTTATAACCATTATCAATCCAATTCAAGAATTTCAAAACAAAAAGCTCCAACACTATCAAATTTTTCATTTTGTTTTCTATTTTGCAAGATTTACACTTACCACTGCACCAGTGTCCATATGGCTAATATCAGCGGTAACACCAGGAGTATTAACCACATCATATAAATGAAGAACCGAAACCAGTGGATTCATCTTCATCAACAGAGCTAGAGGCTGCCCTATTCCTCCTGCAGCTCCTAATATAGCTACCTTAAACCCAGCAGACCCTCCTTTCGACCGGCAATTTGCTCGGTTCAGACCGCAACCCTCCTCCATCTTTTTCGTTACAGGAAAAGAACAACACAAATCACATGAAGAAAAAAACAATCAAGAAAAGCAAACAGTCAAATCAAAACAAGCTAATTAAAAACCTTAATTTGGGAAGGACTGAGATGGGATGCAATTATTGCAATCCGTTGATTGGCTTCTGTAATTGCGGGCTGCATCATTTAACAGTACTCTTCCTCTTCTTCAAGTTGGAGTTTTTGGGTTTTGTTCTGATAAAACAGAAAGAAATGAGCTCTCTCACCAGGGTGAGCTAAATAAATAATAATATTACATAATCAAGACGAAAAGAGATGGATAGGATGGATAGAAAGGAAAATGACAGACTGTTTGTTCGGAAAGAAAATATTGGAAAGTGTGAAAACTGCAAAACTGATCTTATCGTGCAAGAAAACAGGGAGTGTTGCGACTTTCGGTGTCTCTTCAATTCTGTTGATTCAATTCTGCGTCATCACGAATGACACCGAGAAGTAAATAAATCAACGGTTTTAATTATTAGCTTCGTATATTTTTCATAATTTTTTTATACGGATTATTAGCTTGATCTCTGTCTATCCAAACATTACATATATAGATTTTATGTACCTGTTGTAGTTGCTTGTATTTTGAAAAATTAATCCTTTAGTCCTGAAATTTAGCAAATTATTTAAATAATATCTATTTTATAGTCGAATATTCAACGCATCCCTTAGATTTGAACGAGCCAAACATAAATAGTCTTTCTCTCTGATTTTCTGTGTTTTAGCCATTAACAGGAAAAAAGAACAAAAAAATGTGTGAAAGATTTTATAAAATGACTTCAACTACCCTTGATGAGATGAGATGAGATGTGGTTTTGCACCATCATTTCATCCCAAAAACGTAATTTTTGTGTTCTTAAGTCTCATTATATGTTTATACCCTTTATCTTTTTAGTCACAACAATGTCTCTCCAAACTCTCTCTCTTCCTTCAATCGATCTTGTCCTGTAACAGCACCAAATCTCTTTTCTTTGCCAATTGCGCGCTAGAGACGCGTGACTCTATAACTGTGACAATGGAGGATTACAATTTCGAGCACGATGGATCAAATGATTACCTCTCTGCTAGCTTACCATGATCTTTACTTCTTCTATTCGGTTGAATATATCGCTTTTCTTGGCTTTTGAATCTACATTTGCAATACGAATAAAAGATCCATGCGTATCGTTAATATATAATAATAAATTATTAAATAAATGATAATATATATTTTTAAATAGAAAATAAATATAAAGTATGAATTTCCGTTTAAAACGAACGGCTCGAATTTCAATATAAATATTTTAAAATTACCTTAAAGAATGATTAATTATAATCTTTCTCTCGTAAAATCCTGACACTTTAATATACATGACTCGTTTTTTAACGGCTGGACTGTTTATTATTCGTGTGTTTTGCTCTTTAGGTGTGTTTTGATTGGCACCGGTTGGTCGTTTTTGAAGAATTGAAGCCATTCCTACAAGAGAAAGAGAAGAAGGTGTTGATGATTGTTCCTCCGGTTCAAGTCTTGGATAACGAGGCTTTTGTGGTGATTGTTGAGACTGGTAATGGAATCGATCAAAAGTTCAACACATTTATCAGCATATAAATGTGTCATTTAGCAAGGAATCAATATATGTTGGGTTATGTTGAATTTATTTCTATTTTTCTTAATTTTAACTTCTTTTACGGTTTTAGAGTAACATAATTTTAACACTATTAAATGGATTACTTTCATGAATTTTTTTTTTCTAGTAATTTATGGGTAAAGAATATCCTTCAAGTATGTAAAGATTTATTACATTAAAGTTATATTTAATAAAAAAAATCTTATTAAAAATGGTTTATATTATGGATTCAAATTTCAGAAATGTGTTGAATTGTGACATTCCGACCCGGCAAAGCGATCTTAAAAGGGCAAGTAGAGTAGGGCTCCTGGCGAACTTCTAAGATGACAGACTAGTTAGGATAGTGGAATACGAAACATAGAAATGAATCAGATCATATATTGAAAAGGGGTAACTAATCATTAGAGACCCTTCTTGATGGATTGGCTGGAAAGATAGGAGAACTTCAAGATTAACTGTTCTCACTTAACAAAAATTTTAGGATGGATGACTTCCTGGGAAGTTTTCATTTTACTGAGGAACAAAATCGTGTGTGGATCGATCTAGTATGGAATGAAACCAGTTTGATTCAAAACGGACAATTCCTCTAATGGTTGGTTAGAGTCAGGGTGTTAAATGGATATTCGATTATAAGGCAAAGATTACTAAAATAATTTTGTCAAAACCTCATGCACAAAATAATTAATTTCCCTTGTATTTTTAGAATTTGAAAGATAAAATTTACATATCTATAGTTTGTGATGCAAATTGGACATATGAGAAGAGTTTTTGGGTTGATTTTCATTAAACGCATGTAAATTGAGCAACAAAGAGCGTTAAACAAGACCAAGATTCGAGCTGAATTAGACCGTTTAGTAATAAAGCTCAGATATGGATAATTTATACGAAAAAAAGAATAAGGCTTAAATGAATTTATTTGTATACTAAATAAATAATTAATTACCATTTACAAAAATTATATTATTTTATTTCTTCAATTTCGACATAAATATTCTCATTTTTCATCTAATTTTAATTATAAGGGTTAATCTTCTAAAATTCAATCGCAAGTTTATCTCAAATTCTCGAAAAAAAAAAAACTCTAATTTTATAATTAATTATATGTTTAAAATTTAAAAGACCGATTGAAACTTACCTATTTTATATAGATCTAATCGTACACTAAATAAATAATTGTTGCTATTTTATTATTACTTTTTCAATGAATAGCTTGTGATTGAATTTTAATTATAAAGATCAAATTAAAATAAAATTGGATCACAACAGGTTTAATTTGTTGCAGTAGTGCTTTAGATGAACTTAAAATCCAACAAGCTGTCGGTTTTGTAACCCGACGGCCCGTTGTTTGTGGCCCAACAAACACGGAACAGGCCTGCCTTGCACCGATCCTATAAAACAATAGATTGGGTTGAGAACCACCTCTGGTCCTCTCCATCCACCTCTAAGGATAATTTTCCTATTACAAGGATTGATGTACACATTTTGCTTTTTCTATTGAAGTGAAATTTTTTATTATCCACTAAGTACGTTTTTCTATGAATTTGAATCAATATCAGTGAAGTTTCATATCTCAAATATCGTCTTTAATTTTGGTTTCCTTCATCAAAATAAAAAATTGTAATTATTGCTTATAATATAATCAGCATTAGCTTATATTATATACTAATTATAAAGTTAACACTACGGAGTTAATTACCAATCCACTTATAAATTGATCATCTATTTAGTTAATTAACTTAATTACTTCCTCAATTGAAAAGGTTGAATGGTTAAAGAAAAACCTATCATTTTCTTTTTAATTTGATAACTAAACACAGTAATGATTTGTGCACATCATGCACACACTGAGTAGATAAACATAATTACTTGTATAAATTAAGGATTAAGATCTAATTAAAGCTGCTTTTCTTAAAGTGAAATTATAAAAAGGGATTTGCCTAAAAGTGTTTCTAGAAAAGGAATGTCACTCTTGATTTATATTACTACTTACACGATGATGGAGAGAGGGACACTATTAGAATAAAGAGAATGATTGACGTTTAAGGCACAATATCCTTTTTCCTACGTCGTCAAACAGGGTGGCTGTTTTTCTTGTTCAATTATAATTATCACTAATTGAATTTTGCATCAAACAACTCAATTATTAAATTTAATTTGTGATCACAATTTTTATTTGCAAATAAAAAAATTGTGTATATATTCAAAAATTTAACAATCAATATTTAAATCTTTTCTTGTTGAGTATTTTTTTTATTTGATCGTTCATGTAAGTTTAGGCATAATTATTTTTTAAAACGTCATTTTCTTTAGCCAAAGATTTTGATATGTAAGAAAATAATGTTGCAATTTAAGACAAATTTAGTCACGCGGTTTCCATTTAGTTTGTTTTTATTTCACGTGTTTTTTTTTTCCCTCGGTTTAGCAAATCTTATCTTTGGCCTGCAATTCCATTTTCCCTAATCCATTGATTAATAAACGCAGGGCAAAGAAATAGCCAGCATTAAGAATTTTCGCAATTTCTTTTCTTTTCTTTGAAAAAGAAAATAATAATGTAATATTCGTAAAATAAATTATTTCCTTTTTTTGGTGGCACGACATTGTGTATAATTATTATTATTATTATTATTATTAACAATAGAGTGAACGGGCAATTGGTTTGATAGCCAATGCTAGATTGTTACGCTGCTCATAATATGATTATTGATGAACTAATTATTTACTACCAACACGAATAAATTTGAGCCATTAAATCCAATATAGAAACATGCCGTACTACCATAATTTAAAAGACAAAAATCATTATCTATTTAAAAAATTCTCCACAAATTACACATCTGTCTAAATAAAAAATAAACCAAATGCAAAATAAAATAAATATGAATAACATAGGTTTCTACAAAACATATGTAGATATATAATTTATTTGATAACAAACATAAAAAAATCAAGAAAATCTCAGTGTATTAGATGGTTGATTATTGTGTTTTATAGAAAAAAAATTAATGGAGATAAAGGAGAGAAGAGGACGAAGGTTTTCTTTTAACCTTATAGACCATCTAATTAACTTTTATACATTATATTAAATTATTTTTTCTATCTTATTTTAAGCGAGCTTATAAGTAATTAATATATCCCTGTATATAGTATATATTTGCAATCCGCTTATAGATATAGCATTCATATTGAAAATAGAAAATTTATAAATAAGAAAAATATTTTATTCATCATTCAATCCTAATTGATGAAATGAAAAAAAAAGTTTGATATTCTATGTTATGGGACAAACACTATTTTTTTTTAAAATGGTTAAAAATGAAGGAAATGGGAAAGGGTGGATATATAATTGTGTGATTGGGAGATAAAAGACCCAAAATTGCATTCAGTATTAATGTCTTTGTAAGTGTCAAATACAATAATTAATATGTGGAATGTGAAGCCTCTCTCTCTCTCTGTGTGTCTTACCAGAAAACGGACCAAAGAGTAAGTTGAAAAGGGCTTTTCACCGGCCATCCAAATACCAACAAAACAATTCTCTCCCTCTCATTGCACAGAAAGAAATGCCCTTATGACTCTTCCTATCCCCTTCGTTTATATGGGTCCCTTCTCCTCTCTATTCTGTCTCTCACTCTCTCTCTTTCTTTCCACTCTATCTGTCTGAGAAAGGAAAGGAAATGAAATGGAGAGAAAGAAAGAAGTTGCTGGTGGGGCTAGGCTTAGAGCACAAATCAGAAATTGGCTTAAGAGGACAAGCACTTCTCATCTTTCTCAACCACCCATTTGGGCCATTTTCTTCTTATACAAGATGAAATGAACATTTTGCCCTTCCTTCGAAGGGTTTCATTTCATCCTTTCTGTAATCAATGGTCTTTTTAGTCATTTTGCATTAAAAGGTTATTCCATTGTGAAGAAGAGCCAGCACTACTACTGCTGCTACAACAATGTAAACTCTCCTTCTTCTCTTTGTTTCTCACTCTCTCTCTATAACAACAGCAACAACATTCCTTCTTAGGATAAGAAAAAGGCAGACAGGATGGAGCCAGGCAATTCTAGCTATACTTCTGTTCTTAATTTTTTTAGTTTTTCAATATTTCTTTTCTTAACTATCTCTTTTTGGTTATTTTCATATTTTTTTTCTTGAGCTAATACAAAGAATCATTCAAGAAGAACCAAAGAGAAAAAAAAAAAAAAGACTGTTTATCACCTTCCATTTGCTTAGTATCATGGGCAAAGATTCTTAATTAATATTATTCTCTTTGTACATGAAATTTTTAGTTTTTGGTTTTTATTATTATCTCAATGTTATTTATTATCTTCCCATTTTTCAGTAGCTTCAATTTAATTACCTTTCTATATTTTCAGGTCATAGATCTCTCCTCTCTTTTTGGAGCTATGTTTTTCTTATCGATGTAGTATCTTTTATGATTTCTTGTTATGTTGGTTTACAGTACTACTGGTCTTTAAGGAGCAATCTGTGATGAGAAGATGATTAATGTCTAACTGGATATATATGTTTAATTAGGTCAGTTTGATTTGTAATTGTGGTGTTGCACTTTTTTCTTTTCTTTAATTACCTTGTATTATTAATTAACTGGATTTTAAATATAAATAACATATTGGTGTTAATTCTAATTTCTCCGCCAAAACATAACGTTCGATGACTATGGTCTTTCTTTTTTTCTTTTTCTTATTTTCATGTCTATATTTTTTATTTGTTTCTTTCTCCCTCTCTGCAATCTATTTTTATGCCGGCAAGTTCTTTGGTGTATTAATATTTATTCATATATTTGATTATGTTGACATAAACCCAAATGCAAGCTCTTGGAACTTAGATTGTCTTTGTTCTTGTCCTAATATTTATTGCCAATGGAAATTAGGTCAAAGCATTAGAAAATACAGTAACGTTGAATGGAAATATAAGGGAATTGAGCTTCAATAATGGTGGGAGAGATAAGGAGGAAAGCAGAAAGGTTTTGTTGTGTGTTTTTGGTTCCTTTACTTCCTCCTGTCTTTCTTCTTATATCTTTGTCTTCAAAGAATCATTAATTGCAGATATGACATATATATGTAAAGGCTACAACAGAAATAAACCCCCGTGAAGAAAATCTAAAGAACCATGATGATGGCTCCATTTCTTTTTTTTTTTTTTAATTATTATTATTCTTCGAGATATAATGGCTTGATCAAGTTGAATGTTGTTGTTTTGCTGTTTTGTCCTTCTGCATATATTTCTTATATGTAATAATAATAATCATTAAAAAACTATATTATTCCACCCCAATAATGCATTATATGTAGAAATATAGACATTCAACTTTGATGAAGAATTGAACATGCTAATATCATGGCGTGTATACAGTCATAGTCATGGCAGTGTTCATACCGGAAATGGGAAACTAAACGGAGGTAAGGACAACACATTTTAGATCCTTATCCTATCCTGTTAACATGTTGAAATAATTAATTGATTGTTTATCATAGGAAATGAGATTATTCATTTTTGAATTCTTTAATTGTTCAAACATTACTGCGATTAGATCACTATTTTAAGGACGACCATATCATTGTGTTGATGATGCTGATTAAAACCAGAATAATAACAGTGTATTATTATATTATTAGACAGTGTGCTAATTTAATTATGTGATTTAGAATGGCTATTAATCTAAAATTATTCGTTATGCTCAGTGGTTTTGGTATATTTTTGCATATAAACTATTTTAGTTTGTTGTCTATATATTTGATCAAATAAAGACAAGCAATGCGGCAATTTGTTTATGTATTGCTACAATATCTAATTATCTAGCTTTGGAACTTGGAAATGTCCTCCAGTTAAAGTAATGGAAGCATCTCTATGAAAACGAGTTATTTAAAATTTTATATGTGCAAAGGAATATTAATTTGGGACTAGTAGTTCGGTATTTTTTTCTCTGAAACGGCAAATATTGAATATCTACATGATTTTTTTTTATAAATCAATTATATGATTGTCAATTTGGGATCAACAATTAATATTATTGGCATATAAATTAATAAATAAAGCTCAATAGGTTAATTATATTTGAACTTGTTTAAATCGGATTTGAATTTGAATTCAACTTGTTTATAGATTATTTATTATAAAAAGCTACTCTTTTATAAATTCCAACTCAAAATCGAGCTCAGTTTCTTTATTAAAAAAGCTCGATAAATATATGGGTTCGAACTTGACTCGTTAAATTTGCAGAATCATTTTAAATAATTTTTTTTAAGAAGCTTTAAGCAGCATAAATAGTTTAACTCATTTGTAATCCTATAATCGTTTCTATTCAAAAATTAGAGTCTGATTTTAAATGGAGAGCATTCTCAATGGGTAAGATTGATATATATATGCATTTTAAAACTATTCGAAGGAAAAAAAATTAATATCAATATGTATAAATTGGTCAGAAAAAATATCATTGATTGGAAAAAGGAAAGTAGGACAATTAAATATAATTAACTTAGAGCTGTAAATGTGTGTCAACCATATAATTTAAAACGCACACTAAGTATATATGCAATTTAACAATAGATTCAGATTCGAATATCTTCTTTTAATATTAAAAAAAATACGACTTAAAAATTATGGCACATGAAATATTTGTTAGTGATCACAACCACCACCATATCACTAGCACCACTACTGTTCATTAACCACAGTAGGCCAACCGGCGCCGGCTTCTGATAATTACTATAATTTATTATTTTTAAGAAAATTTTCTCATATTTAATAATAAAATTTTAAAATATAAAGTTTTATAATTCTAAACATTTAATAGTATTCTAAATTAAAAATCATAATATTTTAATATTATAACTAAATAGTAGAAAATTAATTATTTAAAACACTTTTTGAAAAAATTATTTTCCAAGCACAAATTATTTATTTTTAGCATAGATATCTCCAATTTCCTAGGTTAGAGCTAAATTTTATTTGTATTTATTGATTTGCACAATCCATGAAAATCGAAGCTTCGATGTTATTTAAAAGAAAAAAGTATCGAATAATTCATTTCAACACTCATAATAAATACAAATTATTTTTCAAAAACAAATCAAACCATATTGTTATTTATGAATCACATCTATCTTCCTCATGTGATCTTTTCGGGTTGGTTTGGAAATTTCATTTGAAAAAAATTTACAATATGGAATTTATATTCATAAAATTCATGTGCTTGGGACAAATTAATTTTGAAGTGATAAAATTCATTTGAATTTTATTGTTTGGAATTGATACAGCAGGTAACATCGGGTAATAATTAAAAAGGAAAAGATATTAAATCAAATTTTAAATTACAAATATTTTCAATCGTGAGAATTAATTAAATAAAAGAGAATTGAGTTCTTGTAAATTTGGATTTTTAAACTATATAGACTCAAGAAAAGAAAAGGTAACTAATTGCTTTAAATTAGTTGGCTTCGAGTGTTTTGATTTAGCAATTAAGTGGATAATTAACATTTGGTTTGTGATTTAAGAAAACCAAAAAAACTGAATACACCTTTATGTATTGGTCGAATAGTAGCATTTATCAGGAAAATTTCTATAACATTTGAATCCTTGTCTATTAATCTTTTTACAGGAATCCTTGTGTTTGATAATTATCCAAAAGTACAATCTACGTTTATGACAAGCCACCTATACTCAATTAGCAAGCCAAAGTGATTGCAGATTAATCAGATTTCAACTAATGGTCGTGATTATCACCTGAAACTTCCTAATCTCTTCAATCACTTTTCATCTCCCTCTCAATTTGCCAAGAAATACACTAAAGGGAGTCTTGTCAGCAAGCTAATTTACGTAGATGAATGTCACTTCACCATTTTTGTACGTATACAAGTAGGTCAAATTACAAAGTTAGTCATAAAATTAGACTCACTTCCTTCTTTGGGGTCTTAGCCCCTTGCCATGGTGGACTTATCCCTTTAAGTTTTGCCGGTTCCATTAACATATATTTATGAATCTCGTGTCAGCTAAATATCAATTCCACCAAGTACATATACAGTTCGTAAATTAAATTTAGATAACCTAAATTAAACTAAGGAGGGTGTATTGAATTAAGAATATGTTAGATTTTAAAAGGTTTTAAATTTCAATAATATTCAATTTAAATTCTTTTAGAGTCTATTAAAATTTTATGGTATTCAATTCAGACTCTTATAAAATTTATACAAATCTAATAGTATTCAATTATTGCTTTTTAAAAGTCCATATAAATTTAATAGTATTCAAAAAAATGCTTATTTGGAAAGATTCTATAAAATTATTGATTTCATTGGATTTCAGATTGTTATGTCTGAATATAAAAGTCATTCACAAATCCATCCTTCAATCCAAAAATTTCGAAAGTCTTTTCAAATTTAATAGACTCTTAATTCAATGCACCCCTTAATAGAACCAAAATGGAGTGGATATCAGCAAATTTTAAATTACTCATATAGATATCTGTTTAAAATTTTACAATCCATATATTCTAAACTCGTTTAAATACCTATTTAAGTATTATATTCGAACCCAATTAAATATTTACTACCTGTATCCTTCTAAAAATCCATTGAAAGTATCTCTTAAATGGGTGACATACCTGTAAATCTTTAACTATCCAAATTTGAAACTTAATTAAAATACATTTTTTTCTAAGAATGGAGAAGGTATACACTACCGAATTCGTTTAATATTGCAGTTAATGAGCGAGATGGCCACCAATGACGCTGGCCATTGCAAACCTTTCACTGTCGGTGTTATAAGTTTTTGACGAAAAAAATAATAATTTTGAAGTAGATGATGCATTTTGCTTTTTAATCCCTTATTATTTTTCAATTTTTTATTTGACTCTAAACCTATTTAATTTGTTCAATTATGTCCTGAAATTAGTTTTGATTGAATATATAAAAATCACTGTGATTCCATCAAAGTCAATAAAAATCTATAAAAAAAGTCTAACAAATTCCATAGAACTCTATATAAAATTCTAATGAAATCTATGAAAATCTTAGGAAATCCATCAATTCTGTCGAATTCAATAATTCTTTTAAAATCTAACACAATCCTAATCTAATACACTCCCTTAAGTAATTATTGATTATGTCACACTTGAGAGTTTAATTCAAATGACATACAAGCACACATTTTGTCATACATTTTGACACTTATTATGTATTTTCTTATGATAAGTCTGTATAATGTTCTCTACATCTAAATTTTAATGCATATAGATAAAGATAAAAGCTTAAATGGTTAATTTACACTCTATTAAATTATATTATTGAGTAAGTCACAGTTGAATGAAAATAATTAGACATTCTCTACATATAATTCAATGCATATAGATAAATGTAATAACTTGAATGCTTGATTTACACTTTATTAAACCATATTTAAAATTAAATTAAATTAACATATCTAAATTAAAATTAAATGAAGTAATAATTGAGTAGTCACGCTTGAATCAAATTTATTAGACAATCTAATTGAATTAAATTAGGTCACACCTAAGTTAAATTAAAGTAAAAACACCCTAATTGAAATTAAATAAAGTAGTGATTGATGAAGTCATATTTAGAACTAAATTAAATTAAGACAATCAAATTGGAATGCGATTAAGTAACAATTAGTTAAAATTGCATTTGGTTACATGATAATTAAATTAAATTTAGTCAAGTTAAAAAATTTTCCATTAGACATGAACAATAGTATGATTTATACTTTGGTTAAAATTTTTATATAGAATTTAAACTTAAACTTTTTATTAAAATGATTTATATGCTAGGATTTTATATCCCTTTAAATAAATTTAAAATATATTCATATACAATATTATTGGAATTGGATCGAACTGATCAATCGAACTAATTAAATCAAAACCAATTAGTTGTTCGATTTGATTATCAAATCGGGCCAATTTTTGAAAAAAAATTAAATTCTTTTAGAAAATCGGATTAAACCAATGATAAAAAAAATGGATTTTATTTTTATAAAACCGGATTTTCTTAATAAAAAACAGTTTTTTTTTTAGGAAAAAAATTGGATTTTTTGTTTGTTTTAGAAAACTGGGTTGAAAATTATTTTGTTGCAATATATATATATACACTCATGTAAAGATACTAAAAATTAAAAATCTTGTTGAATAAGTCTACCCAATTCAATTTTGATCTGGTCATAATATCCGTTCGGTTACATGTCCAGTTTATAATTAGGATGTTGGTCAATCCTTATAGATTTATTTTAGACTTATAATTTTTATTATGTATGTATATAAATTATTTTGATTAGCTCAAATCAAATTAATCATGACAAATAAATATAATGATGTAAAAATAATTTTTTTAAGTGAAAAATTATAATTGTCTTCATTTTCAACAACACATAATTAATTATGTGATAAAGTGAAATACAATAATTAATGGTGGAAACATGCATTTAATACGTATATTTTCTTCTAAAATTAAATTTCTTTCTCAACTATTTATGTATTTAAAATCACTCAAGGTTATATGTGTGATTTAACGTGCTATCATCCGCGATGAGGATGAGGATGAGCCAAATAGCACTCCTCCACAAATCCATAGGTTTGGAAATTGTGACGGTTTCTATATCATAGAAAATTATTTACATATTTGACATGTGTCGTAACATCATATATGGCCAAATTAGACCCTGTGCGTTGATAGGAACGGGTCCTTATCCAGGAATAAGAATTTCTCTTCATGTGGATAATGGAACAAATGAAATCGAAGCAACCAAACAAATATAAAATGCAAATTAAGTTAAAAATGTTGTCATAGTCTTCGGCCGAAAGTAAGTTAGTCCACAGATTTGGCTAACATCGTAAGGTTAAAACATTTTAAAAATAAAACATGTACCAATAATGTAGTAATTTTTTTGACTGCTAACTAACCAGTCCAAGGCTTTGTAATCTTTCGGAATCTATGAATTATTGGAATGATTTAATTAGTGATGTCATTTGAAACGACGCGACAACTGGAATATGTTCTCCTTTTTCTTTTTTCTTTTTAAGAAAATAAGGTTTAAAAAATTTTTTGAATGTTTTTTCAAGGTTAAGTTTAAAATAACTTGAGAAAATTAGAAGAAAGGAAAACAAAAATGAAAAGTCATGTCAAAAATGAAAATTCAGCAGTAATAATATATATCTCACACATACACATGCACAACTGATATAGATGAAGGATGAGTTCTCCTGTGCTGTATATAGACATACACTAAAATATAAATGTATATTTGTAAATTGATTGAAAGATACTTCAACAGTTATAAGGAGAAAATGACATAATTTAATGTGAAAGGTTTATATTTTGACTTATTGAGAAGAAAGTGCAGTGGGGCTGTGTTAGCTCAACTGCCACAGCTTAGCCTTTTTTTCTTTTCTTTTTGGGGGAGTTTTTAGTACTCTCTCTTTCATTCTAATAACAGCAACAATATATTTTATCTTGTTTTATTTTATTTTTAAGTACCCATTTAGTATTTTAAAAATATTTTAATTATTTTTTTTTTCAATTTTATCTCATATTTATTAGGTGTTTTCTAGTAAAATTAAATAATGTGTTTTTAATTTTAAGAGGTGCAGTTTAGACAATTTACCATGTATTTTTAGAAAATCAATATATTATAATTATTTTCTGAATTTTTATGAAAAGATTAAATGTTACTGTTAGAATGTATCAGAGAGAGCAATGTATATTTATCATACTGATAATGCAGTTTTGACAAATTGGCCTTCTGATCTAGATTTGCTCGACACGCCCACATTCCATTACTCACTATACGTGCTTTTTCGAATGCCCAAAGTCTTGCTTTTATCATTGCTGTACTGCTAATACCCATAGTCCTAGCGGTGCTGTAAACCCTCTACTTAGATTTTGTCATCTTAGCTAAACTTTGGCTTCAAAGTGTCAAAATTTGATTGGCAAGAGGAATTTCTGTGCTGTCTACACTAAAACAATTACTCCTAACTTCATGGTCAAAATTTAGAGACAACCGAACTACCTTATTTAGCAAACTTTCGTTGGGTTCCGATGGGGTTAAATATGGCATTGAATGCAGAGTCAATAAGTAAACTAAGCAGAACAAATTGACAGGTTTTAGTAAACAGCGCCTAATTAAACAACTGAAGCAGCTTCTTCTTCACGGCGACGCAGAAGCCGCTTGCTTGCTGCTACTTCCTAAGCAGCAACCGCTATTTATTGGTTCCTTCAAAGGGTTGCAAAAACGACATTATCTTTCTTGCGTTTCCCCAACTTGATCAATCAATTTTTTTGGAAAACTAGCACTCTTTAATTACTCTTCATGAATCTTCTTCTCTTGTGCCTTGGTAATAGGCGAATATTTCTCTCTCTGTTTTCATAATTATCTCTCACCCAACGATATTCAAATGGTTGAAATGCTAGAACATGATTTGCTACTTCTTTAAGGAGCGTCAAAATTGAAATAATAATAGCAGTGGTTTAGTTGTCCATGGAGGAACCCTTTGGTTTTCAGAGTATTGGTTCTCACCCATGTTTGGGTTGCTTAAGCCGACATTAATTTGAATTAATTTTCATTATTAAGACTGTATTCGGCAACAGCTTTTTAAATAGGTTTTAAAGTTTTAACTAATTAAAATGCTAAATGCTGTTTAAAAGTTATTCAGTAACATAATTTAGAGGTTAGGCTAATTTTTTGTGAAAAGTTAACTTACGTAATATTTAACTTTTAGCATTTCATGAAACGCTACTCAAACAGCTAATAGCTAAACGCTATTAAAATAACTTACAGCTATCAAAATAATTAATTTTACCGAACAGACCCTACAAACTAAAAGAGTTGCAAATTTGAGAATGAAAATAAATAAAATAAAAAAAAAATAATCCAACTGGGTGAAAAAGAAATATACTTTTGATTATCCTTTCTTTCTTTTTTGTCTAGTAAATGGTTTAAAATTTTAAAATTCTTAACTTTATATCATACAAAACTCACAATTAATTGGTTACCGTAAGTAATATTAGAGATCAATATAAAAAAAAGTTTCAAGTTGGAATCTATCTAAGCTTACACTTAATTATTAGCTTGGCAGATAGATTAGTTCAATGGATTGATCTTTGTTCCCTTCGCTCCCATCTCTTTTTACTTTACAAGATCCGATCTTGGTGGATAGATTACATTTGGAACCTTCCACAGCTTCGAACCCCGAGTCCAAGGTATATAACATAATGGAATAGATTTCAAAAATCAACCTAATTATGCTATTCTTTTTCCTTTACTAGTCCACAAAGAAAAAAGTGTCGAGTACCGTCACCTTATCCTTAGGTACACACTCTACTCTCAAGTATCTCTCTCACTCCATCTTAGCCTCTAATTTAAGCAAATAAGTTAGCCCATTCCCGACATTGACATGACTGAAAAACCGAGTGAGTTGACTCATTGGTTTAATCAAAAATCAGTCCGGATCAATTGAATTTATATAGATAGACCGGTTTAATTAAATGTTAACTGATTCAATCTCATTCTCTTTTTTTAAATAATTTGAAGTAAAATCGGCCAATTTTAAAACTGATTCAGTGATTTTCTGAATTGACTTTCCGGATTTAATAACTATATTTTCAAGTTTCAAACAAATAAATATCAAGGCATCGCCACCAGCCCACTCCCTTCCGATCCCTTCAATGCAACACAATATTTCCTTGAAAAATCTGTCCTTGATTCCATCCTACACCCATAAAGGAACTTGTCTCTTTCTTAACGCTTTCCTTTAGAGGAGAAGAAAGATGGCTTGACTAAAAAAATGTAAATTTGATTACGTAAAAGAAATTTATCTTAAAATTTAATTTGATTCAATTAAATTACGCTTTAAGTAAGACCGTAAAATATTTTATGAATTGCAAAATTTGATTAAAAAAAAAATATTTGAGCAAACTCATTTAATAAACAGGCTAAGTTCAGACTCTAAATTTAAAATTATGAAGGAATAACTTTTTTAAAATATATATATATAAATTATAAATTATCCAAACTTAAATCTGGTCTTTTAAATTTGAGTTTGAATATTGGGTAAAATATTCAATGAAATTTGATTCGGTTTATTTATAGCTTTTGTATTGGGTAAAATATAAAATCACAAATATATAATAAGAGTTAATTATATTTGTATTGTCCAAGATTTTTAATTGTTTGTATTTTGGTGTCTAAACAGAAATAATTTATTAATTAAGTGTTTGAATTATCAAAAAAATTATAATTAAAAGTATTTGGCTAAATTATTTCATAAAAAAATTAAAATGAACAAGTTTAGTTAATAAATTATATGAAACATAAATATTTATTTAATTAATCTTTGTTTACTTTGAATTTTCTTATATCTTTTCTTTCTTAAAAAGTATAAAAAATTTATTCTAACTTTCTTTCAATTTAAGAAAAATATAAAAAAATAAAAAAGAAAGATATAATCTAAAAAAATAAAAATTAAAAGCATTTAAATAGAATAGTTCATTTTTATTCCCACAATGAAATTTTAGCCAAATGTATTTAATTGTACCAAAATCATAAATTCAAAATAATTTATTAATGAAATGAATAAAGTTGAAATAAAATAATGAAATATTAATGAAATGAATTTATTTTTGGAAAATTAAATGAATTTTGATTTAGTGGGAGTAATTTATTTCAATAAATTCTTCACTAACGGAAGCTTTGATTAAACAAGCAAACACAAAATCTATCTCCTTAATGGAATATAAAAAAAAAATAAAAACAAAACAAAATCTCCTCAATGAATCTACAGATTCTACCCAAAATCCATGGGTATATAGGTACTTTCCAATTTCACGCCAAAGACACTCAATCCCCCTTTGTCACCTTCTTCAAAAAAGCCAAAAGGAATCACGTTTCGCTCGCACCACCACCATTCATAATTATAACCTGCTAATTAACACTTTCTCTTTCGCATATTGCCTCATCAGTGTGTTTTCTTCTCTTTCTCTGCACTGTTATGCAAATGCTGCGCCTAAAAAGATGAACAAGGAGCAGCTCTTTCCATGTGAAGTTAATCCTTTAGATTCTCTTCCCATTTAACCATCTTCTCACATATATATTCGACTCGAAAGCCCTCTGTCAACTTAACCGAACCTCTCCAGACTAAAATGATTCACCAGAGTGCCAACAAATCTCTTTTAATTTTCTATTTTGTCTCTTTATGTTGTTCTTTAGTTCTTTCACTTTCAGGTGACTCGCAAATCTTGATCCGAGTCAAGAATGCTCAACTCGATGACCCCAATGGGAAACTCAACGACTGGGTTGAAACCACCGACCCCAATTCTGCTTGTAAATGGACTGGCATTACTTGTGATTCTCAAAATCATGCTGTTATTTCAGTTGATCTATCCGGATGTAATATCGCGGGAAGATTTCCTACTGGGTTCTGTCGGATTCGGACCCTCCGGAATCTTTCGTTGGCTGATAACTTCTTTAATGGTACGCTTACTTCTAGTGCTCTGTCTCCATGTTCACATCTTCATCTCTTGAATCTCAATAGTAATTTATTCGTCGGTGAGTTGCCTGATTTCTCGCCGGATTTCGTCAATTTAAAAGTCCTTGATCTCTCCAGCAACAATTTTTCCGGTGATATTCCGGTTAGTTTTGGCAGGTTTAAGTCTCTACAAGTTCTTTCCATGATGCAGAACTTCCTTAGCGGTTCAATACCATGGTTTTTAACCAACCTTACTGAGTTAACTCGCTTGGAACTCGCATTTAATCCGTTCAAGCCGAGCATTTTGCCTAAAAACATTGGTTATTTATCAAAACTGGAGAATTTGTATCTTTCTGAAACAAATCTCGTCGGAGAAATTCCTGATTCGATTGGGAAACTCAGCTCGTTGTGGAATCTCGACTTGTCCAACAATTTCATCACTGGAAAGATTCCCAAGAGCATTTCTGGATTGATTAGCATAAGACAAATCGAGCTCTACAACAATCAACTTTCGGGTGAGTTACCTGTAAGTTTATCAAATTTGACTACTCTGCTTCGACTCGATGTCTCACAGAACAACCTCTCCGGAGAATTACCGGAAAAAATCGCAGCAATACAAGTCCAATCGTTGAATCTAAACGACAATAACTTCAGCGGAGGAATTCCGGAGGTTTTAGCTTTAAATCCAAATTTGTCTGAATTAAAACTCTTCAACAACAGCTTTACTGGCAAATTACCGGTGAATCTGGGCCGGTACTCTGATTTGGAAGCTTTTGATGTTTCGACGAATTATTTTACTGGTGAATTGCCCGAATATCTTTGCCACCGGAAGAAGCTTCAAAATATTATTGCTTTCGGTAATCGTTTCTCTGGTAGTTTGCCAGAGTCATTGAATGAGTGTAGCAATCTAAGTTACGTGAGGATTGCTAATAATGAACTCTCTGGTTTAGTGTCGAGCAAGTTTTGGAGTCTTTCTAATCTTAATCGCCTTGAATTATCCAATAACAAGTTTGAAGGTTCAATTTCTCCTACAATCTCTGATCTCCATGGGCTAACTCATCTTTTAATCGCCGGCAACAAATTCTCTGGTGAATTACCGGTGGAAATTTGCAAATTGCATGAGCTCGTAGAGATCAATTTGGGCCGAAATCAATTTGAAGGTGAATTGCCTTCGTGTATAACTGAACTGAAGAAATTGCAGAAGCTTGAAATGGAAGAAAATATGTTTTCTGGAGAAATTCCAAGTTCAGTTGGTTCATGGACTGATTTAACTCAGTTGAATTTATCAAGAAATCGCCTTACCGGCGAGATTCCAACAGAACTCGGTAACTTACCGGTTTTAAACTATCTCGATCTTTCCGATAACTCGTTGACTGGTGAAATTCCGGTGGAGCTGACAAAACTGAAGCTCAATCAGTTCAATGTCTCTGATAATAGATTATATGGGAAAGTACCTTCCGGTTTCATCAACACGGTTTATTTATCGAGTTTATTGGGTAACCCGAAACTTTGCAGTCCGAATTTTAAGTCCATCCCTCCATGTTCGAAAACTAGACCCGCCACTTTGTACATTGTGGCCATTTTAGTCATTTGTCTCCTAATTCTTGTCGGATCTCTGTTATGGTTCTTCAAAGCCAAGTCCGTATTTGCGGGAAAACCAAAATGCCCATACGTGGTAACCGTATTTCAACGGGTCGGGTTCAGCGGAGAGGATATATTTCCATACTTAACAAAAGAGAATCTAGTCGGGTCAGGCGGGTCGGGACAGGTTTATAAAGTTCAACTCAAGACAGGACAGACAGTGGCAGTGAAAAGACTTTGGGGAGGTATCCAGAAACCCGAAACTGAGTCCGTTTTCAGATCAGAAGTTGATACATTGGGTCGGGTGAGGCATAGCAATATCGTGAAACTGTTGATGTGTTGTAGTGGAGAGGATTTCAGAATTCTGGTTTATGAGTATATGGAGAATGGGAGCTTAGGCGACGTGTTGCATGGAGAAAAAGATGGAGGTTTAATGGATTGGCCTGAGAGGTTTGCGGTGGCTGTGGGGGCAGCACAGGGCTTGGCTTATTTGCACCATGATTGCGTACCAGCAATTGTGCATAGGGATGTGAAGAGCAACAACATATTGTTGGACGAGGAGATGAGACCGAAGGTGGCTGATTTTGGGTTGGCTAAGACGTTGCAGAGAGAGAAGGGTGAGGGTGACGCAGTTATGTCTCGTGTAGCTGGATCATATGGGTACATTGCTCCAGGTAAAAGTTTTATGCTTCTGTATGTTATGTAGATGTAGGATTTTATGCTTCTATATTTATTATTCTGTTGAACCAATTTGCAGAATATGGTTACACGCTGAAAGTGACGGAGAAGAGTGATGTATATAGCTTTGGAGTATTGTTAATGGAGTTGATCACAGGGAAAAGGCCAAACGACTCTTGCTTTGGTGAGAACAAGGACATAGTAAAGTGGGTTGCTGAGGCAACTTTATCACCACCAGAACCAGAAGAAGCAAGTGATCAGAAAACCAGAAACTACTATGGAGGTCTAAAAGAGATTATAGATTCAAGAATGAAGCAATCCACATGTAATTTTGAAGAAATTGGAAAGGTTTTGCATGTGGCTCTTCTTTGCACCTCAGCTTTTCCCATCAACAGGCCTTCCATGAGAAGAGTAGTTGAATTGCTCAAGGACCAGAAATTTCCCGATCCCAAGTGATGGATGATTCAAGAATTATATCAGCTTTTCTTTTGTTTGCATTTTTTGGTTAAATTAATGCTTGGCTAGTCATAGTCATCATATTTTTGTTCAGAACTAACTTGCAAGGTAGCCTAGCTGTTGAAGGGGGAAGAAACATGGATGTAATGATATGGTAGTAGAAATGAAGGAAATTAAAATTATTATTGCAATTATTAGGATATTTCTTGAACAATTTGGAATCTGTTATCCATGGAAAAATGTACTTATGCTTGCAATCATTTGTCCAGAGCAGCTAGAATTATTTGTTCCAATTATAGCCCAGGTTTGATTTTAGAAAATGTAGAATCTTTTGCAAATCTGACTCATCTGGCTTACAAATAAATCTATTTTTGACCTGAATTATTTTACTTTACTACGTAGAAGATTTCATTATCAGAGTAAGAAAAGTGAACCTGACAAATTTTGTAATCTACAAACAATTAATTAAGGGAGCCAGCGCTAAAATTTTTCAAAAGAAAGCCACTAAAGCTATTGCGAGAACCATGGTCAATAATATCACTTTTGAAACCCTTACCAAGACCACTTACACTATACGGAATTATTTATCATAATTAATCAGATTAAATTTCAAAATTAGAATTTAAATTTAAAAAAGAAATCTTTTTTCTCAAAAAGATATTATAGTACAAATTATATATCTATATTAACATACAAAAGCAAAAAACTTTATTTTAAATAACCGCTAAGTGTAAATTTTTTAAATTTCTCAGTGTACAATTATAAAGAGATCAATCATTTTATATTTTCAGATAATGTCTTTTTATCAAGATAATGTCTATTAGTTATATACTTATCAAGATAATGTCATTAAATTAATTTAAAATTATATTTTATACATATAACCCATGTTATGCAAATTGAATAAATTATTATTCAAACTTTGGTCAACTTAGTTGAATGTAATGCATTATGTATTTAATCTTAATGCAATTAATTAAACATCAAGATAACACCATTAAACTAAATTAAAATCTATATAATATATAAAAGAGAGTAATATATGTATATATATATATATATTAATTAAATATTAATGTGTCTTTTCATTCTTCAATATTGATATTAAAAAATAGATGATTGAATATACAAATTTAACCTTGAATTTTATTATTTTAACTTTATTGCACCCTTAAGTTTTACTCTAACCTGTCAAACACTTCAATTTATAAAACTACACATATTAAACACTTAAATTTTCAAAACTATTTTATTGAATACTTCAACTTATAAAATTAGATCAATTAAACACTCATTAAAGGTTAAAAATTATAAAATTATTGTTCCAAAAGTCATGTTAACTACATATCAAGTCGATATTTTACAGATAAAAGCTAAAAATTTTTAAAAATTATTGACATTAATACCAAAAGGTGTGCAATATTATCAAAATTTATAAATTCATGTGCACAATAGGTTATCTACAAAATTCAAAGTGCCACGAGATTAAAGTTGTAAAATTCAGGAGTGAATTCATGTATTCAGCCAAAAATAGATATTAATATATATATATATATATATATATATAATAAAGATATAAATATTATTAAAAATATAATTTTTCTTTTTTTACAAGTATATTCTCAAATTTTTATGAAAATTAAAAAGATATATTTTAGCAATACAACTTTTTCAGCATAGGTCGATGAGATATAATTTTGTAATGTATTTTACGATCATTTTATTATACAATTTTATTATTTTTTAATGATATTATAAAATATTATTTCATTGAGAGATCGAAGTGAGATAGGTATTTTAGGGCATCCATTCCGTTTCGATATATTTAATGAAAGTACACATAGTTATAAATTCATTTTAGACAGACACAAGTATTGAAATTACTACCCATTGCGGATACTGGTATTAAATTCATGGTGCCCGCTATAATAAATAGTTTTGGCAGTGGTATTTGCAGGTATCCTACCTATTTGTTAGTGAAAATTGTATTTTAAATAAATTCAGATTTAAATAATTTAAAATGTATGAATACCTTACTCGTTCATGAGTTTTATTTAAATTAATTTAATATGAATACAGGTAGTAAAATTTTAAATAAATTTTGGCTATAGAAAAATTTTAAACTAGTTCGGATATAAATACTTAAAATAAATATTTAAATGAGTTTTGGACAAATACAAATAGTAAAATTTTAAAAGAATATAGTTACAAAAATTCAAAATTCATTGATACTCATCCTGCTTTCATCTTTTAATATTGCTTCATGCATAGCACTAGTTATTATTTCAATGCAGTACTTTAAGTAGATTAAGTTGAGATTGAGTTGAAAATTGCGACTTGTTGGAGGTGGAATTTTCTACCGTACCGATTAACTAAAGTGTAATTGCATGGTCTGCACTTGAGATGAATATCCATTATTATTATTAAAAAAAATTATTTTCAAGTCATGAATTTTTATAAAATATATGACTTCATCCTTATTATTTATAATAATTATTTTGAAATTTTTAAAGTATGCGTCTTTTTGAATTTTCAGTTCTTCCGTAGAAAAAGTAAATTTTTTTTTTATTTTTTAATGAAAAGACAGAAATACTACCTTGCACGTGAAATATATAAAAAATATAAAATAGTGATACAGAAACATAAAGGAAGAAAAGAAGAGAAATAAAACCAAAAAGGAGAAAGAAATGGAAATAAATAAAAAAAAAACTTTCGTTCATCGCTCTCTCTCTTCGATCGCAGGTGGCGATTTCTTTTTCTCGTCTAACTCCGGTCACTATCTGAAGAAACTAAGTCAATGAAGACACTCCAAGCGTTCGTGACCTTAGCTCCGGTGCTTCCTTTCGCTGATGAAGCTAGACTGAAGCAAATCGGCGTTCTTACTATTTTGCGGTCTTTTTTCCGATCTAGAGGGTCTTGTCTGTCTACTCGTTTGAATCATCAACTGACATTGCACACTTGTTTGATCAAATTCCTCAGCCTGATATTGTCTCTTACAACACACTTATAATTACTCATGTTTAAGGAAATGAGAGAGATTGGTATTGAAATGGATGGATTCACCCTTTCTAGAGTTATTACTGTTTGTTTGCAATAAGCTGAATTTGATTAAGCAGTTTCATTGTTGGTGGTGATTAAAGGAGTGTGCGGTGATTGAAGAAGAGGGGCTTTTTGAAGATGAAGAGAGAGAAAAGGGAATACTTGCTATTTTCTTGTTTTTGTTATCGGTTTATTTGTTTAAGAAGAAACCCAATCTCAAATCTTCTCTTAATGTTTACTGCGAGGAAGAGACCCAACAATGAACCTCCTCTACTCCAATTCCAAATCTATTGCAATGCACGTGGTAGAGAAGGAATGCCCAAGCCCACTGGGAAGGCAGGATTTGGTGAAATTGGTCAACAAAAATTATGTCTATGGCTTCCATAAAAAGGGTATTTCAGTCTTTTTATTGTAAAATTTACGGAAAAATATTACTTTTTCGATTGAAATAACACGCATGCTTCATGTACTTCGGAGTAATTATCATAAATAGTAAGAATAAAATTATGTATTTTCTAAAAATTCAGGAATCTAAAAATAATTTTCCCTTATCATTGTTATTAGTAGTAGTATTATTATAAAACCAACATCCATTATTAAGAAAACATGCACAATCACAAGGAAATGATAGAAACCTACTGTCTTAGAAAGCAAGTCAAGTGAAACACAAGTCATAAAGGAAGATCTAGCCTGCAACTCAGAGCCCATCCTCCATATACCAATCATTTGGTGTCTGGTCTACTGATTGGAACATGCTAAGGTTAGTACAACTGTTAAATTTCATTTTATTGAGAGCCAGCAGCACAAAAAATATTGTGGGTTACATTTTGATAAAAATTCTTTGCAGTCCTAAAATCATAAATTTGATGATTTACTTTAAAATTTGAAAATTATTTTTTTTATGATTATATTTTCAAAGTTTTAGCTAAATTTGAAAGCTCTTATTAAAAAATAAGCTGAATTTAACAGTCCAAATATATCGAATCAAAAATCTCAACTGAATTATACATAGAATGTTTGATGATTTTAATTGATTTGAATTTACCACTTCTTAGAATCAAATACGACCAAACAGTTATGAGCTACGGTGTCGTTTTTTCAGCATACCATTCAAATTCAGAACAAAAAAAAATCAAAACTTAACCCGCGGAAAAGGGTAAAATAACCGTTAGACTTAAGCATGGTTAAAGCTGGCCAACTGGAGTTCTCATGGTAAGGCTGACCCCACCTACACCCTCTCCCAAAGAAAAAAAAAAAAAGAAAAAAAGTCGCCGGCTTTATAAAGCGAGAGAGAAGCAAAGAGCAGACAACTAGCGATAGTATTTCCTCTTTAAAAACAAGGCGTCTTTATAAACGCCGATTTCCGTCAATCCCAAAAAACCTCATCTATCTTCATTTTCCTTCTCTGCAAAAAAATGAGAGAGTGCATTTCGATCCACATCGGTCAGGCCGGTATTCAAGTCGGTAATGCCTGCTGGGAACTTTACTGCCTCGAACACGGCATTCAGGTTATTTGCTTCTCTTTCTCTTCCGATCTTCCATTTCTTAATTTTTCTTCTTTCAAATTTCTTATGCTAAGCATGTATATTGTGTGGCTGTCCAGCCTGATGGGCAGATGCCAAGTGATAAAACTGTAGGTGGAGGTGATGATGCCTTCAACACCTTCTTTAGTGAGACTGGTGCTGGGAAGCATGTTCCACGTGCAGTTTTTGTTGACCTAGAGCCAACTGTGATTGATGAAGTTAGAACAGGGACATATCGCCAGCTCTTCCATCCTGAGCAGCTCATTAGTGGCAAGGAGGACGCAGCTAACAACTTTGCCCGTGGCCACTATACCAGTAATATTAATCTCCTTTTCCTCTGAATTTGTCGATTTTTCTTACTGATGTTAATTTATTATTGTTAATTGCTGACTTCTCTTGCTCCTGCAGTTGGAAAAGAGATTGTTGACCTTTGCTTGGATCGCATTCGCAAGCTTGCCGACAACTGCACTGGTCTACAAGGGTTCTTGGTGTTCAATGCTGTTGGTGGAGGCACTGGGTCAGGTCTTGGCTCCCTTCTGTTGGAGCGTCTATCTGTGGATTATGGCAAGAAATCTAAGCTTGGCTTTACTGTCTATCCCTCGCCACAGGTTTCAACATCTGTTGTTGAGCCATACAACAGTGTTCTTTCCACACACTCCCTTCTGGAGCACACTGATGTTGCTGTGCTGCTTGATAATGAGGCTATATATGATATCTGCAGGCGCTCCCTTGACATTGAGCGCCCTACCTATACTAACCTTAACCGTCTGGTTTCTCAGGTATATTTCATTTTTTTTAGCATTCTTGACGAATTCTTTCAGAACCTATGGTTGAGTGCTTTGTTTCGCTAGTTACGCGCGAGCTCTTTTCCTCCCACGATTACCAGAGTCAGTCATTTATCCAATTTAAGGGGTTTT
Organism: Jatropha multifida; assembly: GCA_948099535.1. Lineage (NCBI taxonomy): Eukaryota > Viridiplantae > Streptophyta > Magnoliopsida > Malpighiales > Euphorbiaceae > Jatropha > Jatropha multifida. The sequence continues at coordinate 29,787 of CANUEX010104694.1, forward strand.
TGGCTAACTCTTTCCTTGTTTGATTCGATTATCAAGGTGATTTCTTCACTGACTGCCTCTCTGAGGTTCGATGGTGCTCTAAATGTGGATGTGACTGAATTCCAGACTAACTTGGTCCCATACCCCAGAATTCATTTCATGCTTTCATCATATGCTCCTGTTATTTCTGCGGAGAAGGCCTACCATGAGCAGCTCTCAGTGGCAGAGATCACAAACAGTGCTTTTGAGCCTTCTTCTATGATGGCCAAGTGTGATCCTCGCCATGGCAAGTACATGGCTTGCTGCCTCATGTACAGAGGTGATGTAGTGCCTAAGGATGTCAATGCCGCTGTGGCTACCATCAAAACAAAGCGCACCATCCAATTTGTCGATTGGTGTCCAACTGGATTTAAGTGTGGGATCAACTACCAACCACCTACTGTTGTTCCTGGTGGTGATCTTGCCAAGGTGCAGAGAGCTGTGTGCATGATCTCAAATTCTACAAGTGTTGCTGAGGTCTTCTCTCGAATAGACCATAAATTTGATCTTATGTACGCAAAGAGAGCATTTGTGCACTGGTATGTCGGTGAGGGTATGGAGGAAGGTGAGTTCTCTGAAGCTCGTGAAGATCTTGCTGCACTTGAGAAGGACTATGAGGAGGTTGGGGCCGAGTCTGGTGAAGGCGATGATGAGGAGGGCGATGAGTATTAAGAGTGGAACAGGCTTGATTGCTTTTGTTTTTACCTTTACCTGTGATTTTCCTAATGTTCTTCACCTTGTGCTTCTTGCAATAGATGCGGACAGCATGTTTTTTGTTTCGCTTCTGGTGAAGCAGCAGCATGGTTTCATTGCCTTGTAAACCTATTAGTTGATTGATGGTATGTTCTTTCTTTCAGTGTCGTGGAGTGGATAGTGAACCTTATAATTCCGATTAAATAACAATGCTAAAATTATTTAATTGCTACAATATTATAATAAATTTAAATTTACAAAAAGTATTGTATTTTTCAATTTTTTAAAGAAATGAAAAAAAACCTGAATGTGTACATCAATTAGTATGCTTAAAACCTAAGAGCCAAAGATAATCAGACTACTCAGTTTTAAGTTGGCTCCTAAGTTTTAAGCATACTAATTTGTTCTTTCTCCATCGTACGCAACCAGCCAGCTCCATTGCTATTGGCGTATCTGCTCGCTTGTTTTTAGCAAAATCATTCAATTCTTGGAACTCAGTTCCATTCTATGGACCCAGCTTCCAATTGGTTTTAAGCATTTTTAAGTATTCTCTATAAAGATCAAAATTACAAATATATGGGGAAAAAATTGATTTGACCGACGAGATGAATAGTTTTACTCTGATATAAAAACTTAAGCATCTGGAAAAAAAAAAATGAAAAGAAACATGTATGCTACCAAAATATGTTTCTCTTCAATTACCTGTAGAATTATGAAGTCAAGAGTCCGATCTCTCCAAATAAGTCACAACAAATACAAGTGACGAAAAAAATGAAGTCCAATGATCAGAACCTTTGATCTTCAGAAAAACAGTACCACAACCGTCAATTTTGTGAGGGCAAAATCATTTGTCTTTTTTGTTTAGACTCCCTTTTCCAAGTTCGTAAGCATCCAGCATTTCCTCTTCTAACGGGTGGGTCTTGCCTACAATTACAAGGCAATGCAAGGGTGCTCCAAAATCAACCGCCTGGAGTTCCCTCATTGTTCCAGCAACTATCACCTGATCGTCACTGCCCAGCCGAGCAAATCCAACACAGCTAGTGTCTTCATCATATGCTGCAAGGCCATTTAGGATTGCAAACATGCTATAATTACTACAGTATCATTTTGGTCCTTAATTGCAAGTTTTCAAAACATAGGGAAATAAAAGGCTCCTCATAAGCATAAAAGATGGCATGCAGCATATTCAAGAAGCATTAGCATTAGAACCATAACAAAATCTACCAATGACTAAGAAACGGGCAGCCACATCATGCATTTTGTGCCTAGAATAGTCCAAATTATCTAAGATTACAAGGATGATGTGCCTTCCCATGCAAACACTCTCCTAGAACATTTTCCCCAGTAAGCAGAAAATTTAGTTGCATGAGATCCACAAACTAAGAATTTGCAATTGATCTTGCATTAGCCTATCCGAAAAAAGTAAGTCTAATCCGGAAAGCAACCCAGGAGTGCATCTGGTATAAGAAATAGAGATAAACAAAGCTGGCTTTTTATGTAGATGATTTAAGTTGATAAAGAACAGCATGCAAGACAAGAATTGTTCAAATGCTAGAATTGGGAAGATTATGTAATATGTTAGGAAACCATACAAAGCAAGTTAAACACACTTTCTCTAGGAGGATAGGAATTGTGATCGTTGCATATTGCTAATATTTGTGCAATAAATAAAGTTCAGCATGAAATGCTTGAGGCCATCTTGCCCAAGTTCAAGGGAAAAACTCTAATTGAGTTTCTCAACCTTCATAAGCACACAAGTATAACATGCAGGTAGTCTCATATTATATAGAAAATCATTAGAGTTCCACAGGTCATAGCGAAACCCTAAAGAATATATATAGGATCAGCACATATCAGATTCGTATTCTAGTTTAGATGTCCCATTACAAGGAAACTATTGTTAAGCCATAAAGCGATTAAATCAAGAGTCATAAAAAAATGATAACTAAAGCATTAGAGTTTGAAAAGGTAAAACATTATGCAGGTTGCACATTTTTGTTGCATGGAAAAATGGTGAAGAATTATTACAACATGAAATCCTGAAGATGGCAAAACTCTTTGTGGGACTCACCAGATTCCCTGCGCCTTTGCTCAACTTCCAAGAGCTGTTCAATTGCAGTGTTGATTGTCATGTATCTTGGGGGTTCATACTTCTTCCTTCCTCTGGAAAATTCAAATTATAATGAATAAAAAAGAAACAGATTCAGTTCAGCAATTGTTGAAAGTGCAGAAGAGCACAAACGAAAGAAAATATTGTCAAAGAAAAACTTAAATTTCCTTGAACACATACCTAGCCAATGATTCCCATGAAGGTTCCTTCACTCGTATGTCTGCAGTGGTGACAAAAAAATATATTTTATTGGATTTTTGTGTCAGATATCATGCAAAATAGGAAGAAAATGCAAGTCACTAAATAAACCATCTAGAAGTTTAAAGAGTTTTCCTGCTCAGAAGAAGTGCCTATCTGAGTGCTAGTAAATTTGTCCAAGTTGGGATTGCCAATATAGTCAATCTCAAAAGAAATTCTGAAAATTCTATCCATGTAAAAGGGCTTCATGGTACCCAAGGCCACAAGTTTGTAATTACCTCTCTTTATCAAAAAAAATGGAAACGATCTTTTAAAATTTAACCTAAATAGAGTGGCATTCAAAACCATGCCAAGATTTTTAAGTATATTAACCTCATTCTCCCATTCTTTCCATGGAAAGAAGAAATAAGAAAATCTTATATCAAATTACAGCATACTGAAATGGCATCCATGGGATAGATAATCAAAGCACAAACGAGTCTGGGAATGCATATTGTACAGATTCAAAGTCTTGCTGTTATTGTTGAAACAAAAAGAGGACTGTATGCATTAGTACAAAATTTCACCGTATGGTGCTGCAGTTGTAAGAAGAAAATATTAACTAGCAAATTTCACAACCATAAAACTAAATTTAGATTTGTGAAAATGAAAAGCTTACCTAACAAGCAAAGAGTATGCAATCCAAGTTCACGATTTATTCGTATCTTCTCATAAAAGCTATCAGGTCTCCATGTATCACTAAAAAAGGGTATTGAGACTGTCTCCCCATAGCGATATAATTGTAATCCACAAATTCCAATTGCATTCATCACGGATGCATTATGTACTACTTTGACATTAACCCCCAATGCGTTTGCACGAACAACAAGATCTGAATGTGTTGTAGCTCTGAATTCCAAATCAAATTATCCAAATAAGTAATGTATAGCAATTAGAGTACAACTAATCCAGTAAAACGAAAGCATAAAATAGCACACTGCACAGTACAACAAGAAAATCCAAACTCAAGTAAAATTCAATAGATACAATACCCAAAAGGATCTCCAACAACAAGGAAAGCCACATCAGACACACAAGCCTCAGATAATATATCATCAGCCTTTTCTTCTACCATCTCTCTATCAGCAATGTTGATTCGTTTCCCGTACAAATTTTCCTGCAAAGAAAATTACATTTACATATCTAAATGAAAAGATATGAAAAAAATACATTGGAATTAGAAAAAGGAGAGGTTTAAAGAAGTACCAGTGTAGAAAGTCCATCTCCAGATAAGCCAAAGGAGAGAAGAGAAGTGTACGCTTCCATGTAAACTTTCTCGCATTTTTTTACTGCTTCTAAGCCTCTGATGGTGATGTCTTTCTCATCTCCTAATCCCAGACCAATTATGTACAACATCTCTTGCCTCTCTGCTAAAATCTCAAAGCTTTAACTTCCTTTTGGAGTTCCTCTACTATAAGCAAAGAGGCAATCAGAGATTGATCTAAAGAGTGATCAGAATGACAGAATTACACAGGTGGGGAAAGAGAGTATGATTTTAGGATGAAACTATAAACCCTACACCAAAATGACGTAGTTGTGGTGATCATTGTAAACCAAATTTATGTTCTTTAAAAAAAAAGAAATAAATATATGGTTATTTACACAGACTAGAATCCCGGAACCATATCCGCTTGTCCTAGATGGTCTATAGGTGATACAATAATATGGAGAAAATCTAAAGAAGTGAATAAGTTTATTAACTAGAGAATTTAAAGAAAAGTAGACTCAATTTATTCTACCGAAATTTAGGCAGAATTTTCCCTAAAAATCAGATATAAACTCCCTGTGAAAAGCAACAAAAATAAGGTAGCTCAGCAACAATCATCATCAATCACAACAAAGCCCATCCTTCGGGAAATCCGAATCAATAATTCCCATCCTCCATTCATTAACAAAACTCAAGTATTCCTTCACTAGTCTCAACATCTCCATGTATATATTTTTACATCTATTATATGCTATATGAAAAACAAATAGCAAGTTCTTGTCAACAATGGTAATAATAATCTGAACTTGTATAATGCACCCACTTATGTCTAATCAAGTTCATAGGAATTTACAATTTGATAATAATTACAGTCTAATAAATCCATAATTCATTATTATTGATATTGTATCTAATATGATAACTAACTCAGTGCTATTAATTCAATTCCGTTGAGTTTTCGTCAATCTAAAGGTCATCTTTACAATTTTTTTTTTATCAAGCTAAGGTCGGGTATTACACAAGAAACTAGAAGCTAGCAATTTGTATTTCCATTAAAGGGCTAGAACCTTATTCTTACGCTTATTTCAAACCATTGATTGCTTCTAGCTATTATTAAAGATGATTAATTCAGTTAATTAGCGAACAATATTTTTCTAGGATTATCTAAATTTCTTGTTTTTATTGATTTCTGTGATTGGCTTTGAGGCCTATTTGTCTAATTGCGACCATCAATATTTCAAGTATCGAATGGCATCTAATTGCAAAACTAATTACTTATTCATCACCTAGACATCAGACGGAGCATTCTGCCTGCTGTAATTATTTTCGGCCGAAGGCGCCACCGTATACGGTGGCCGGCGAGGCAGTGGTTACGGAATTCCTCAAGATCGAAAAATTAGTCGTGGTTTTTCATGTATAACTCAATTCCTAAATCATTTCACCATCCAATTCCTAATTTATCAAAACCCAAAATTTTATTCACATTGAAACCTAAATTCTAAACCCCCTTTAATGTTCATTCAATGACCAAATCAATCAAGACTAAATTAATCAAAAGCATTGAGGGTCGATTTTCGACCAACCTGAGTAACGGGATTGCCGAAAATGCCTGAGCCTGCCGGAAAGTCGAGAAGGAGAGAACTGCCGAAGGAGGTAGCGTCGTTGCAGGAGAGAGCCTTGTTTCACGTGGAGCAGGCTTCGATCGTTGAGCGATGGCCGGGGTCAAGGTCGCCGTCGCTCGGAGCGTCGATCGTCGCCTTGGCCTCGACAACCGGTGGCCGAAACACTGATCGGGGAGGGGAAGGAAAGGAGATCGCGGTGGTGCAATCGGGAGAGGAGTTTCGGCTTCTTTACCCTTTTCCGGTTTTTTCTCTCTCCAGTTTCTATATCTGGTTGGGCTCAATTCACCGGTTCGGTTCAATTCACATGCAAACGTATAGATTTTAACGGGTTTCAATGGCTTATGCTTGATTCGATCGCCCTGGTTAGCGGTTTTGGTTTTCTTTGTTTATTATTCTTACACTTGATTTAAACTAAATTACACCAATCTGAACCTGACCCCTACCAGAAACATGACTTGCTTTAGGATCCTCAAGTCAAGCCATGTAGCAAATAGCTAAAAGTTGCCTTTCTTTCTTACAGTCTAACAAAGCCACATTTTTAATATTCTGCGTATATATAATTTGCTTACGCAAAAGGTACAGAGCGGGTCCAAAACATACCATTGATTCCGGCTAGGGTGGGACCATATGATTTAGAAAAATTTTACAGCAAATATTGAATGTCATTTTCAGTGACCTTCACTGGAGTGTGTCCTGTTCCAATGAGACCACTTGTGAACATTCTGGGCTGGTGATGGGATTTATTAAATTGGGTAAAAGAAAATATATTATAATTGATATTATAAATATTTAACTTTGGTTTATGATTGGAGAATGGATTGACTTATTTTCTATCCCCTAAAGCTGCCTGGCTTCCATCTGATTACTTTTGTATCAATTTATTTATTTTCTTTCAACAGCTATGTAGTTAAGGGAACTGCCCATTGCCAAGGGATGAACGTATTTTCTTTCAGCTTGGTTTGATGATCCAGTAAATTTGATTCGATTCAATTCGATTTTATATAAAGCCAAAATAAATTCTATAGAAAACTGTTTAGTTCAAATTAGAAAATCGACCCAACTGACATTACTTTTAGTTGATTATATTTCATTTTTCAATTAAATTAGTTCTATTGAAAAAATAGAACTTCTAATTTTTAATATTTCAAAATGTAACCATTTTCATTAAGAGGGATCGAATTCAATTTGATTTAGTTGGACACTTACTCATGCCTTCAACAAAATAAATAAATAAATAGTACTAATAATGCCTTGAGCATGCATTTCCCATCTCTTTATTATTATTAAAAGTCGTAAACCAAAGTTTTGATATAATAAATTAGTAAATGCTTAAAAGTTAAAACTAAAATAACCAATACTTTTTTGTTTAACCTATAGTTATGGTTATAACGTCTTTATTGAATTAACAAACTCCATTAAAGTAAATACTAACAACTTTCCTTCTTTTTTTTTTAACTTCAACAACTTTCCAATATCATTTTTTTAGAGAGTAAAAAAAAAAAGGAATGTGCCGCATCCAAAACGGCGAGGATAATGAGATGAGAAAATTGAGAAAAAGGCCAAAGCGACTCTGTCAATAAAACGACACGCGGTTCCCATTCTTCATCACACACGCTTATTTGATTCTTCCTTAAGCCAAGTCGCCAACCCTTCTCTCTCTCCCTCCTTCGCCAGTCATCAGACGTAAACATCTCCTTCTCTCCTTAATAAATGACAGTCAAACCTCTCTCTCTCTCTCTTTCTAACCCATACGTATCTTTAATCTCCATTCCTTTGGTTCTAACGGATCGCTACACTTTCTCTCCTCCTCCAAATCCGTTCTACTCTACCCAACCTCATTTCTGTACTTATACTTCTCTTCTATCTTTATTATACGTATACTTTTTTTAATTTTCAACCTCTTTCTGCATAAAATATCTCTTTCTTTTTTCATTTCTGTCCTCTATTCAAGAAAACCAACAATGGCGACTAAGCTTGTTTGCTTTTCCTTTGCAGCTTATGCCAAAACCCTCATTGACCATTTAAAATCTCTTAATATTCCTATTCTTCCTGGCCTAACTGACTCAGAATTCAAATCCATAGAATCTACTTACCGTTTCTCTTTCCCTGCTGACCTTCGTTCCATTCTTCAAGAAGGCCTTCCTATTGGGCCCCATTTTCCAAACTGGCGTTCTTCCTCTCCACAGCAAATCCAAATTCTTTTAAATCTTCCTTTCTTGAACCTTTCCAAGAATATTAGTCAAAACAATTTCTGGGTTGAGTCTTGGGGTGATAAACCAGAAGATAGTAATAAAGCATTAGATATGGCAAAAAGGCTATTCTTTGATAAAGCACCTGTTCTTGTTCCTATTTATGGCAACTGTTATATTCCTTCTACGCCTAATGACGCCGGAAACCCTGTTTTTTGCGTCGATAATGGAGGCGTACGTGTTTTGAGCTTTGATCTTGCTAGGTTCTTTCAAGAAGTTGAATTCTTGCAAATTGGCGTTCATTCTATTAAACCAGTAAATTTTCCAATAATTGAAAAGGTAGCCATCAATGTGCCGGTCTGGGCGGCCACAACTGCAAGAAAGATTGATTTTTGGACCGATGTGGCCGAGAATGGGAGGAAGGTGGTGGCGCGTGGGGACACGCATGGGTGGTGGACTGGTGGGAATTTGGATTGTAGCTGGGAGATGGGTGACTGTTTAGAGGAGGTGTTTTGGAAGCTGAGAGATGGAGGGTGGAAAGAGGAGGAGGTTAGAGAGATGATGATGATGGACGGTTGTGATGAGGGGATGAAGAAAGGTTGTGGGCCTAAGCTTGGGAAAGAAGATGTGGTATGGCACGTGAGATTGATGTCGCTCGTGTTATTGCGAGCGGGATGGAGTAGGGAAGATGTTGTGTACTCGCTTGAGCTTCAAGATAATGAGGATTCTAATTCTATTGGGAAATGCTTTTTAGATTTTCAACTTCCAAACAGTAGTTGTTCAAGACAGGATGATGATCATCAACAGAGCAGTATCAAGCAGTTGACGAACATGCGATCACTTGAAGTGTAATGTGATCCTCTTCGGCCCCACATTACTGTGGTCCCACAAGTTTTGCCTTTTCTTTTTTTCTCTTAATACAGCATAACATAACATTATACTAATATTTTTATTTTTCTTTTCTACGATGATTCATTTTTCATCCCATGTTTATTCATTTCGTTAAAAATTGTAAATACTATATTTTCTTTCTTTTGGCTTGTGAATAATTATATATGAAAAAGAGTATGGGAATGTGGTGACGTGTTTAATATAAATTTACCGATATTTTCTGAATGTAATTTTTATATTTATTAGTTTGTAATCAGGCTAGATTGGTGTTCAAATTAAGAGAAATTTTAATTACTTTCAGCATATGGTGTATTCATACACTAGATTAGGAGCGAGAATTTAATTTTTTGGGTAAATTAAATCGAATAAATTTGATTTCAATCTAATTTGGTTCAATTTTCAATTACAAATAGAGTATTATTCCCCTCTACATCAAACCAATTAAAGATAAATTTTAGATTATAAGGAGGATAGTAAAGAAACCTTCATACACCCGGATCAGTAAGTCTTAAATATAAATATATTTAAATAGAATATGACAATGCTTTTTAAATTAGAAAAAATGAATTTTTAGCTCAATTTATGTAAATAAATTAGAATTTATTGCAAAACAAAAGAAATATAAATATTTAAAAAATACTCGAACGTGCTTCGTGTATAGTACTCATTCTCTTTTGTTTTGGTACTACGAAAGGCCTTCTTTTTCATTCTGAGTTTTGGCAATTGCAAACTCAATAAATTTTGTCTCTTATCTCGAAAGTTATAATGTTTAAAGTTTCAACAATTCAAAAGTTGCAAAATCTTCAAGAATAGACCAAAGTCACCAAACCAAAATTAAATCATTTAACCAAAAACCAATCTAAAAAGTTCACGTGTTGTTGAATTTAAGTGAGTGTTTGAAATTTTAAAATTGACATTTTGGGCTCCAAGTTAAACCAATGTTTGCAGGATTCAACAAAAATTTTGAATGAAACTAATTAAAAATTATACTGCTATTTGCTAATTTTCAAATTGCATTTATTGAATTAAACATAGTACTATTTTCAAATTAATATAAATGAAGATTGTTTGTTATATTGGTATTTTCATAATTATAGGGACATGTTATATTTAATTTATTAAAAAAAATTAAATTCTGTGACCCTGTGAAGATTATGCTAATGTCCAACTTACCAAGACAGTGATTCGTTGCACTAAAGTTGTACGTGACTGGGACAAAAGTTGGTTTGTCTCTACAAAGAGCAGATTTTTGTTTTATTTAGGTACTAAAAAAAGAAAAAATGAAGTCCTGATACCGTTGTAATAATCTAGTCAATCATGTGTAACATGATTGATTTCCTTTTGTTCAGTAAAAAATGTGAAGGGAAGCTTTCGGATGGACAAAAGTTGATTTTGATCGGTAAAAGAAAGCCCTTTTTTTTCACTAAAAAAAAAATCGAAGACCTAAATATTACTATTATAATATTCTAATCAATTATGTGTAATTTAATTAATTTAATATTATTATTATAATATTTTAATTAATTATGTGTAATTTAATTGATTTGCTCATATTTTTTTGAAACATGTAAAAAGTAAATTGTTATGAGTTCGAGTTATTTGCACAGTAAAGATTTTCACATATTATTATTAGTTTAGTAAATATTATTGAAAGGAAAAATATGCCGTTATTATATAATCCGCATAATATTCTTCGGTTTATTGAGCCTCTTACAAAATTTTTAAAAAATCACTGTAATAATCTAAATTATGTAGTAAATCTGTCAATTTTGAGAACCGACACAAATGAAAATATTGCCTATTTTTGGGCTTGTCATCGTCATTGAACATTGCTTAGCAATGGAAGATTTGAGATGTGTAGATAAAGATTACAGAAAGACACTTTCTATGCTTTATGTATTGTCTGTGACATCTACCGGCATGTGACTGGCTTTTCAATGGGGTTTTTCTGCTGTTCACATTACGTACGCAGGCTAGCTAAGAACTGCAAGGTGGAAATTGTCCAAGTCGCAGCTTCGGTTCCTTTTTCTTTTAGCAATAACCTTTTCCCTTTTTTTTTTATTATTAGCTAGAGAAAATTTAACAAAACCAAACATCTACAAGTGATCAATATATTTTTTTCCTATTTAGAATAAATGAATCATGATTATATAATTTATCTATAAATGAATTTTAAGTAAAATTCATTTGCAAATGAATTTGTCATATTTTGTGTACTACAATTTAAAATAAAAAATTTAATTGAATTCCATAAAATTATATTTGAAATAATTCTTAAATTAAAATTTATTTATTTTTATTTTCTAAAATTCCATTGACATAATAATTTAATAAAAATACTAATATAAATAAATACACTCATATTTCACTCTAATTAATTAATTAAATTTTAAAATTTTATATTTTAAGTCATTGTAAATGTTTAAATTTTATTTTTATTAAAAAATTAAAATATATTTAAAATTAAAAATTCATTCGGATTCAGTGTATAATCATAGTCATGCATAATAGTAATTTTATACTCTTTAAAAAAATACTAAAAAATATATAATAAGAAAGAAAAAAAGGAAATTATCAATTCTATTTTATATATAGAAATAATATTAGCAAAACTAGTAATATCATTGTCTTTCCGAAATAAATTATACCCATTAATAATCCATCATTATATCAATTATTAAAAATGTTAGTGGGCAGTTTATAGTACATCATTAACTAATTAATTATATATTCTGCAACACACTTCACATGGTGATAGTGAAAGTGTTTGTAATTTACAGAGTTATTAATAAAGATAATATAATTAACTAATTAACAAAAATCTCTAGGAGATTAGGCGATGAGTATATCATGAAGAGGAGGTAAAAGTTTTGAATATTTGAGGCAACCGCAGATAAAATTATTGATGGATTAAAATGTGAAATTTATTTATAAATTTTAACAATTTGAATAGAAATTCAATTCATAGAATTGAAATTCATGTTTTTTTTTTTATTTCAAATGTAAAATTTTAAATTTTCAAATAAATTCTAAACAATTTCGTGGAATTTATTGGTTTCAAACAGGCTTTTACATTCAAACTTAACTCAATAATATTAAGTAAAAAAATCTAATAAAATAACATATCATTATGAATCTCTTCATGAGCAGAGGCAAATGGAGGGGGAATGGAGGGAACCCGGCCCCAAACTCAAAGTTTATCGTAATCATTTAAATAGTCCAGATTTTTATTAAAATATTTATAATGTTTCTAAGACTTGCCTCCCTCATATTACTTAGCCCTTCCGTTAAAAAATCACACATTTTCTATTAATTTTACAGTAAAAAGACAAAATTGATCATTATCTACACAACTTTCTACCTAAATTCCCTCGTGCTATTCATATTCTCCCTACCCAACTCTCTCTTGATCACAACATCTACCCATCACATGCTCCCCATTTTCAATCATCTTTCACCAATCTCAGACGAGGAAGCCTCTTCCCACTTCTAACTACCAATGAGATGCTTTCATCTTCCTTTTCGATACTAAGGAAATTGTGAAATGCAAATTTTGTTGATTCACTATTGTCGTAACGACAATCATTAAATTCCTGTAACGTTAAATTTTTTCGATAAAGGTTGTCAATTAGGCAGGTCTCAAAACATCACTTTCTTCTTTCACTCTATCCCCTCCTCTAATCTCTAGTTTCTTGCGGTGATTGGTGAAATTTGTGAAGTTAGGTTTGAGAATGAGTTTTTCTAAATTCCAGCTAAATTGATGTTGAACAATTAAACCTAATAAAAAAAATGAAATCCTTCATGGAATTTCGAATCCTCTGATGTATAAGATTGATAGTTATGGGTTGGCTACATCTCTATCCACCTTGCACGGTGGCTAGCACAATGGTCTGAACTTCGAAATTTTCATCAATTATAACCAATGTTTTTAATTTTATCGATCAATACCGCATTTTTAATTTTTTATATCAATTTTTTAACCTCCATTGGTCTTCCGTCAATTTCATACTAATATGGTAATTATTTTTCACAAATGAACCTTAGAACATCCAATATGAGCGTCAACTCATATATCTATGTATATTAAAAGAAACCTAAACTTCAAGATTTTTATCAAATTTAGTTAATTCTTTTAATTTTTTCAATTAATATCGCGTATTAATTAATCCCTATCAAATTATCTAGTTATATTGATATTTATTCAAGTAAATAGTTTATTAATTAACTATGTATATTAAGTGTATAATGAGATTAATAAATTAGAATTCAATTTTAAAAAGCTCAATGAAATTTGATTCTAATTTATTAATCTCATTGTACATTTAATATTCAATAAACTATTTAATTGAATAAATATCAATATAATAAAATCTTTTAATAGATATTAATTAATATAGAGTATTGATTAATAAAATTAAAAAAATTAAAATATATGACTTAGCTAACATTTAATTTTCTAGGGTCTATTTGTGAAAGATAATTGTCACATCAGCAGAAAATTGATGGAAGATAACTAAAAACGCAGTATTGATTTACAAAATTAAAAGAACCGGCTAAAATCGATAAAAAAGTCAAAATTCAGGTTTTTTTTTTATCATTAGGCCTTTTATTTATAACAGAAACGAGACCAGAATCAGACCGAAATCAGTGAGTCTAAAACCCACACAAAACAAATGGATCGGTTCTAATTTCAATTCTGAGTCTTCTCGATAATCAGAATGGCCCTTCGGGTTCAATGAACCGGTCAGGTATACCTTGCAGTCAAACGGAAAGGTCGTATCATAAATTCTCTCCTCATGGCCCAGTACTTATGGGCCTAGTACTTTTTTAGCCCAACTATAGAATGAGAAACCCAATACTTATGGACCTAATCGCTCGCATATCAAGAGAAATAGTATCAGCTCCGGCAATAGAAGGCGAAACCACTATGGCTTCCACTGTGTGGCTCGACTGGTGCTGCTCATCGACATTCATGCGATCAATATTCCGTTCTTCCTCGGAGTTTCACTTTTTTTTCATTTTTTATGTGAATTCTATAATTTCATATCGAGATCATCTACATAATAGGTTTATTTAATTTCTACCTTCCCGTTTTTTTATTTTTTTTCATCTTAATTTCTGTTAATTCCCATCCTTATTGAAGCTTAATTTTATAGGAACAATTACATGTTGATACCTAAATTATGAAATCAAATTTCAGTTATTCTTTTATATTTGTTTTAGATTTCTTCATGGAGAAATGGACCGTTGAATTTGGATATAATGTCAATTTATTAAAGCTTTTTGTTAGATTGAGCCTTGAGGAACATTAACTCTTAGATCCTAAGTTTATCATTATTGTATATGTTGTTGCAAATTCACTTGGCATGACTGTGATTATAATGAACGTTGTTGACTGATAATGGTATTCATTTTGCTTTTTTATTCTTTCTATATTGGGTTCATTTACAAGATATTGTAGGTGTTACTTCTGGAAGTTGCTATTAAAATAAGGAATGTAAGGGATGATAGCCAACATAGTAGTGTACTTTATGACTAGGAATCCAAAAGAAGTAGAACAAAGTAAAGAGTATTGATTCAGTGAACTTAAACTAGAATAGGATTAATGTTTTTGTTGAATTGAGCAACTGAAATAATCATATGTTTGTAGCACAATAGGCACTGGCTTCCAGATGCAAATTCTTGTTGCATTGTGGTTTTTGTGAGTCTTATGTTTGTGAATATATGTGATTCGCTTTTAGAAGTATTAGGAACAAGGGTTGTCATTTCCACTTAATGTGCAGAATAGGGTGTTGGCATTGCTATCTCATGGGTTACAAGAGAAGCATTGCACATTATGAGTTGGAAGTGCAAGATTTGATCGTCTTTAAATTCTTTTGTTTTTTCATAGTTGTTGTCACCTGATATTATTCTTTAGCTACATTTTTCGTATTTTTGTAAATGAAAACTACTATGTGTTTTTTGTCACTTCCCTCTAACTCTGCCCTAACCTATGAGTTGGAACGTGATTTATAATGGAGTTAAAATATTTTTCTTATAGGAGTTTCATGAATGATTCGTTTCTGGCATGATTCTATGGATATTGTTTGAGAGACAATAGAAAGGTGGATCAGTGGACACAACTAGTAACAAATGGACTTTTTACATTCAATGGAGGGATGCTTGGTCATCTGAAGGACAGACATTTCAGAAGAAACTTGATGAATTGGTTACAAATCTAAGTCAACCTTGACTCTAATGTGCGTATGCTTGCTTGTGCAGTTGATCTAGTCTCATCATTTGTGTTTATAATTTTCCTTGTATATGAACATCTCTTGGACTACTATAATAGCTAAGAGATTCATCCTCAAGTATGCATATTAGAATCTCGTGCCATATGTATGCAGCTTTGCCTCCCTAGAGCCTGCAATATGTGAAGCCTAGTAGTGCACCCTTTATTTTGTAATCATTCTAACATGGTGAGACATAACTTGATCACATGCAGTGAGCCAATGACTGATGTATGGAGGTGAAACGTTTGAGATCAATTAGGCTTTAGGTTTTTTTTTTTAAATTTTATTCATTGATATTATCATATACTCCATTTTTTTTAAGTAAATGCTCTTGGAATTTTACTTATCATCATGGTTTTGTTTGCTTTTTTTGTTTTTCCATGGCATGCATTTTGCAAGTCTTATTGAGGAACTTGTCATAATAACAATATTTATTACATTTCTCAATACTGAACCGGCCATGGGGGGGCACTGATTATCACATTAGTTGTAGGGCCATTCTGTGTGTATATATTATGTGATACATGGTTGATCACTAGGACTATTTTTTACTTCCTAATAAAATAGCATGCTTATACCAACCTTTAGATGGAAAGTCTTCTCGGTTAAGTAACCATATCTACTTTCCTTATGAAACTTGGTTTCGGTTAACTGCAGGCTTAGGGTACTATGGCCAAATTTGCCTTAGGAGTTCCTATAAATTTATTTTTATTTTTATTATTTTTTTTAATTTTGTCCCCATTAAAAGAAAAGAAACTGCTTTTGCAATATAATAAAAATCTGACATCTGAGATATTTTTCCATGTTTACTTGAAAAAAATTTCAAAATATTATAATAAATTAAAATAATCGTTGAGGTTATTATTTTCTTACCAATTCTTGTGTTTACTATAGTTGGGTTTACGATTTCCTTACCAATTCTTGTCCTTGTGGTAAGATATCTATCTTTATTACATATATATATTTTTTTTAAAAAAAATTATTTTAGAGTCCATGTGCTCAGATTAGAAATGTGTGGTACATGTGATTTACATTTTAGGATGAGTAGAGCTAAATGTTGGTATGTGACTGTTATTCATTGATATAGGGTGGTGCTTGAGTCACACGGCCAGCGTAGAACTTTTCTATGTTGGTAAGTTCGGTAGGCTTGTTTTGGATTTTAACTCCCATTCCTATTTAAATTATTAAAAGTCGAGTAAACTTTAACGCTGCCAACTAAGGATATTCTGTTTTTGCCAATTTTATTGCTATTCGCCCGAAAATGACGAGATTCTCATTATCTCATGCTTTGTGATAATATATGGAAGGATTTGGAGGTGACCAATCCAGGAATAGAGTTGTTTTGGATGTGTGAGCTAGCTATCACCTCAAATCCCTATAAATCATTTTGATTCTCATCAATTTTTCAAATTCAGGGTTAACTTGTCTTTCCATTTTATTGTTTTATTGCAGGAATTGTCAACATGGTGCTTAAGAAGACTACAACGAAGATGACTCAGGGAGAGAATGGTCGCCATTCTTTTACAAAGCGCCGATCTAGCATTTTCAAGAAGGCCAGCGAAGTTTGCACCTTGTGTGCAGTTGAAACTGCAGTCATTCTCTTCTGCCCTGGTGGCAAGGCCTTCTCCTTTGGTCATCCCTGCTTTGATGCAATTATGAATAGGCTTGCCAACCCAGGGGATACACATTCTAGTTTTGCTAAGCATATGGCTGAGCATGAGGCAAATACTCGTGCGCATTACAAGCATTATGCAGATGTGCTTCAAGAACTAGCTGCTGAAAAAAAGCGAGGAGAGGAATTCAAAAAATTGAGAAAGGCTCAGGGCCTGCCGTCGTTTTTCAATAAACCCATTGAGCAGCTCAACTTGAATGAGGTGTTGACGATGAAAGCTTATTTGGAGAAAGTTAAGGCAACTCTAGTGAAGAGACTTGTGGAACTTCAGATTAAGAATTTTGGTCTATCCGCAAATTCTGCTGCAGCCAATGGTCCTATTGTTTCTAACCCAAAAGGAATTGGTGCTCCTCCTCATGAATTGCGCTTCCTCTAATGATTGAATTCTTAGTTTGAATAAGACAGTGAGGGGGAGAATTTGGTTTAGTTATCTTGCTATTTGTGTTATTAGATGAGTGATTTCTAGTAATTCTCTCTTTTCGCTGCTTTGATCGAATGGAAATGTACTATCATTGGGCATTTATAAATGTTCATTGAAAATAAATAATTTCCATATTAATAAAGAGCTTTGCTTCAATGTTTATGAAAGATCTTATCCCTTAATTTATTGTTTGTATGATAAAAAGCTTTTCAGTTATTCCTGTAAATAAGTTAGAATAATAATTAACCCTGTGGTTAAATATATTGTATGATGTGATGATGATTTGCTATCCGCTGATTAGGGTTTAGTATAAACACTGTTGATTGTTGAATCAGATTATCATAATGCAATTTGTGGATTCTTTTTAACAGGATAGATCTCATGTGTTTTTCCGTATCAAGTGTTTGCTTTGTTCAGATTTCCAGATCTATGAGTGTGTTTGCTGATATTTAGGCAAAAAAGAGCGTTGAGGCTCCCACTTCTTTCTTGGCTTGGCTATAGAATGGATTATAGTTTTGTGCTCTCTAGTATACAGGTTGGGCTGATGTTTGTTCGTTCATTGATTTAGCAGTTATTTTCTGCCTCGAAGCCAAGCTGTTTGTGCTGCATTTTTGTGTCGCCAACTTTAATAACATTTCTCATTTCCAAAAATGTCTCCAGTTTGTTGGTCTCACTCCTCGTGTACTATATCGGTAATTGGTTGGGCTTTGGGCTGTTGGATAATAGTCTGGAGATTGAGATTAGAGATGTATTCTTGGGTTTGGTTTTATGTTGAGTGTGAGTGGGTGGCCTCACGGTATGAATTAGTACTAAGATAAATTAAGTTTTTCCTATATTATTTTAATAAAAATTAATTCTTTGCCAATAAAAAAAAGAAGTGTTTAACTTTTTTTCAATATCCATTTTGAAATTAAACTATAGTTCTTCTCATAAACAATCAGATAATTAGAGTAAAACTGCTATTAATCTAATTTTACACAAAATGACGAATCATTAGATGTATTTAACTTACATCAAATAAATTTTTATATCAAGTCGATCTTAGTCAAATTCATTAGAAGTTCTTTTTTTTCCGCATATATGTAGATTGATTCTGTCTAACTGGGATATGTTTAGACGGGCAAAATATAGGCCTGGCCCATCTCTTTGAAAGCTAATTTTTAATTTTTTATGCCTTCTACATGTTAGGCCAGAAATAGCACTAGCCCAGTGGCTATTTTAGCATTTGCCCGGAAGAGAGAGAGCAGCAGTAGTAGTAGCATTTGTATACCGGCAACGGATCGGCTCATTAAGCGCAGGAAATAGAAACACGAGGTTGTAAAAATGGCGTCGGCGATGATGCGATTTGGTCTTCGTAATGCTCTTCGCGGCGGCTCTAAGGTCTCTGCTTCTCCCAAGAGACGCTTTTCTTCTTCTGCTCATCATGACGAAGCTTGTAAATCTCTTATCTCTCTCTTTATTTATTTATTCAATTTTGATTTCATTATTAGTCTTTAGGAATCAGATTTCGATTTAACTATACGGATTTTTTTATTCTATTCCTTATAAGTTCGATTAATCGTTAAGCTGCGAACACGTTAGGGTTCCAAATGGATTATCGTATTTGATCTTTTTCATTCCCTAGGGTTTTTCTTGTTTTTTTAACAGTTGAAAATTATTGATTTGCTCTGTTATTATGCTGTTTGGTTAATGACAAATGCGGGGAATGAGCAAGGATTGGAAATTGGACTTTTATTATCAAGAATTCAATTTTCAATTGGGATATTCTGATATTTCAGTTTGAGTTTTCTTGTACTTATTGGATTTGTCTTTTTTTTTTTTTCCATTTTGGTTTATTTAATGTGGTTGATTTTGTGATTATTTTTCTTTCAATAAAATTCTTCAGATGAGGCGGCAGAGGCATCAAAGTGGGAGAAGATAAGCTATTTGGGCATTGCTACATGCACCATCTTAGCTATTTACAACCTATCAAAAGGCCATCCCCACCATGAAGAGCCTCCCGTAAGTTTTCTGTTCGACTGAAACTTTTATTCTTCAATTGTTGTTAAGATTGATTTTTCTAGGAGTTTCTTCTGTCTCAAATTGACATGTCTTGGTGGAGTAGAAAGCTTCTGGTGGTTCCTTGGTGACTCTGTATTGGATTAGATTTTGCGTGCTGTATGCTTTTGGAATCTGACTGTTGTCTGCACAATTTTGTGTATACTCATGCAGGCATACCCATATTTGCACATTCGCAATAAGGAGTTTCCCTGGGGTATGTATTTAATGAGTTATTACTTGTCTGATTTGCTTTCTGTCTCACTAAAAATAATAATAATTTTTTAGTATTCTTATTTGAATTGAATTTTCATCATTTGGATAGAGCTTGTTGATTGTTTATTGAGTTCCCAAAATATGCCACTTTGTTAGCTGTGTACACTGTGCACCCAGTTTGTAGTAACATGGCAGCTGACGCTAATTTGTGATGGAGCTTTTAACTTCACCAATGATGAACAACAATGCCCATGTAATTGTGGCATCATGTCTGAAGTGTAGAAAGGTTGATATTGCTTTCAGCATGCATGCTTCTGTTATGATGGAAAATACTGCCCAACGTTAAGTTGTCTGTCCTTCATGAGGTTAACATCTGGTGGTGGCTGGTATTGTTTTAGGGCTTTGGCTACATATAAAGTACACAGATATTTCTTGTGGGCAAACTGAAGCAACCCCTCTGATCAAATGTGGGGAAGTACAGTTCAGTTTGTTTACTAAAGATTTTTTTTTTTCCCATCATTGGAGATCTGTTACAATTAAGGTGCTGTTCCACAGATAATTCTGTGCTTATTTGTGAATTCAAACTTCTAGTGGCATCACTGAAGGTTGATTCATGGGGGCAACAAACAA
Source organism: Jatropha multifida (assembly GCA_948099535.1). Taxonomy (NCBI): domain Eukaryota; kingdom Viridiplantae; phylum Streptophyta; class Magnoliopsida; order Malpighiales; family Euphorbiaceae; genus Jatropha; species Jatropha multifida. The sequence continues at coordinate 50,002 of CANUEX010104694.1, forward strand.
AGCTTTTAGAAATTAAAATGATGTAAATTTGGAAGTTTACATTTTTGCAGATGATTATGTTATGAAGCAGATTGTTTGGTTGTATTAGCATTACAATTCATAGCTTATAGGTATTATTGTCATCTACGTACGTCCGGCTTGATGTTTGGTCTTATGGATAAGTTGAACTTCAACTCCAATCAAAATGCCCCCATGAAGTTGGAGGGGTTGTTTTATGTTGCATGTTTTAAGTTGTTACCTCCTGTTTAAGTGTTGTATGAGGCCTTTCATAAATAGTTAAATTCTTTAAATATGTTTCCATGTGATTATTATAACCGATCGTATAATTATCGTTTGTGTGTTAAATCTAGATTGGATGCTTGATTGTTTTTATCTTATATGCTTTTCCCCCTTGATATGCAGGACCAGATGGGCTGTTTGAGACGAAGAAACATTAAGTATTTGATGGCCGTTACATGAAGATATCTTAAGTTACCCTCTTTTAGTGCCTTGTCTTGTGTCAGCAATTAGACTACCTCGGATGTTCAAGGAATTTGATGCTAGCATTTGCATTCCAATAATATGGAATTTGTGATTTTGCAGTAAACAAAGTTGTTCAGTGCCTCTCTCCTATTTTTCTCTCACTTGTGCGCTGCTTGCTGCTTGCTGCTAAATAAAAACTGACTAATGATATCTGGTTTCTCTTTGCAATTTTTGTTGATCATGGATTTGTTAGCGAGTCCATATTTGATGGTAAGGGTTTGGAGCCATTAAAGTAGTTTTGCCATATGGAGTTCTTGCTATTGGGTGCCTATGATGCCATTCAGTAGAGTTTTGAAAGAAAATGCAATGGTAACTTGCAAAAAATGTTTATTGTAATGGGCTTCGTATTGGGACTTAGTGATGAAAACTACAAAACAGAAGTTTATAAACTACTGTTCTGCCTGAAGTCTAGCCTAAAAGGGAAGGAAAACAAGAAAATATTTGAAATGAAAAAGAAAATTAACACCAATTTTCTTTGATACTCGCTAAAGCTCAATTTCTCCAATTTGAAGATATAGTATGGTTAAAAGCAGTGAGAAAAGCAAAAGGAGTAATCCTCTATAATCGATAGGGTTCTGATTGGGTAATACAATTCTCATATTCAAACCTTATTCTTAGCCCCATAATTTACCCAATCCCTTGTTGGGTAGAGAGGCATATTCAAACTCAATGAATTTGGATACACTCATAGATACTCATTATCTATGGATATATTTAAACTCAATGAATTTGGATATACCCATAAATACTCATTATCTATGGATAACGCAAATATCCATTTATTCATATATTTAAATTATTTAAAAAATTAAATTATATTGAATCAATAAATAGGAAAACTAAAAAGAATGAAAATATCCTTCCATCATTTAAATTAATTTAAACTATTCAATTTATTCAAAATTATTTAAATTACAATTATCTTACTTTATTTAAATATTTCATACTGCAATTTAAAAAAAAAAATTAATTTTCAAACTTCAGGGTTTGGGTATCGGGTTTGTGTACTACAGAAACCCAGAAGTTCGGATTGGGTTCGGATCATAATAAAAATACCATACCCAAAACGAATCTTTCAAATTTTAACCAAACGCTATTCAAACCCAATCAAAACCCTAGAAATTAGGATTAACTGGATTCGGGTCTGGGCTGATTTTGCCACCCCTAATCCTCTGGCTTCGTGAAGCACACTACCACTGTGGACTCGGAACTCATTATCTCGCTCTATGTAATGTAAACACGCTAACCAGTTAATTGTTTCTACAAGTAGAAATAAATGAATTTGCATCTTAAGTTGCAAGGTGAACAAAACAAAGTCTCTTTCCAAAACCATTACAAACATTACTAATTGATAACAAAGGAAAATAAAATGTGGCGGGGCATATTTTCAAATAAAATGTAGCAGCAAAAAACACTGGCAAGCCATATTTTTCAATGCATCATATGTTCATTGGCTCAGGAACAGAGGAAGTTAATATATCCAATAGTGAATTCTGAGGTTCTAACTCTTCATGCCACAGCGGAAGTGTTTCACCAGGATAATAGTTTCTTGTCGCTCCCTCTGAGTTAATCTGCAAAAATGCCACATCATATACAAAAAGTTAAGTCATTTCGCGTGCTTTGGAAATGAGAAATTGCCATATTGCTTGCTCCTGAAAATCTTACAATGACAGTGCGCACAACACCACCGCTGGCCCCATCTCTTGCCATGGCCAGGGAAACTGCCTTTACAACTAATTGCTGCAATGCATCAAAGAACTTCTATAGTCAATGCTTAGGCCCAAAGTTACTTGCAAATATATGTTTCACTACTTTGTAGCTCAGTTCTTCCATCGAAAAACCAAAATCCATCTTTCATTAGGAGAAGAGGATGCAACGGGACAGGAGGGGGAGTGAAGGTAAGAAACTAAAAGACTTTCATACGCATTTTAAATTTGCACTTCGCCAGTCAAACTTAACCCTAGCAATGCAGCAAAGATTCGATTTGAATAAAATATAACTTCACAAATCCAACTACAGATGGAGATTAATCAAACATCAAAATTGTTCATCACAAATCCGTTCTGAGGTATTAAATAACTTTTTCATTTGCATTAACAGCTACATACCTCAGCTTCATCTTTTGTCATTCCTTCTTTCCATGCTTGATCAAAGAATCCATACAAATAAGTGGAGCCAGATCCTGAAAATCCCATCATTATGTCAACCAGTTTCACATTATATTAACATTGCACTAACAATATTTTCTATTTGCATCAATAATATTTAAAAATAGAATCCCAAAATCACAGGACGTTACTTGCTAAAGCACTAGGCAATTCAAAACTGTGTTGATGCTCAAAGAAATATTAAGAAAAATAGATAAATTGAAAAGCCAAGAGCAAATAACTATTTCATTCAACTTAAAAGACAAAACTTCAAGCCAAGAAAATATTAACCATTATGAAACAAGAAAGCAGGCTATATATGACATAGTACATAATAATGAAGTTCGGGGTAAATCTAGATCAGATCAAATGCACATGTAATGGAAAATGTGATTAAGCTACAACATCAAATCTGGTGCATGAAAATCCCCTGCTTTGTGAGGGTTTAGACCATTAGAGTATAGAGGAAATATATACCTCCTATAGCAAAAGGCTGCTCTATTATTGTCCCACCAAGAGGAATTCCATAAATTTTACCACCCTCATACTTGTCCCATCCACCAACTATTATGCCAGTTTGCAGCATGTTCTGCAATATGAATTATAAAAGGTCAAGCATGAGCAGGAAAACTCAAAATTGTGACCATTTTGAAGTAAAAAACCACAACTTAACAGGGAAACCAAAGCAGCAAACCCATAAACCCCCCTCCTCCCCAGCTTTTTCCTTTTTGCTCTCTCTCACTCAAAAGTAAAGTAAACATAAACCTTATTGTTATAAGATAATAGCCTGACAAGATTTGCAGCAACTTTGACAGTTGCAGGCTGCCCTAGCTGTATGCTGTACAAAAGAGTAATTTGTTATTCAGAAAATGCAAACCTACAAAGACAAGAAAACCATGACATGATTAAGATCCTGCAAAGTCAGCACTAAGTGCCAACAGAAGTAAAACATTCCAATCTCACTACAAATCCTCATACGACAAAATTGTAGAGTAACAATAAGGTAATTATATTATTATTTAAACTTTGATGATCATCCACACAAGCCATTTAGTTACTGTCTATAGACAAGTTGAGAAGTAATGGGCCACAGAACATTCATCAGTAGCTAAAACTTTTCATGGTGTCTGCTAAAATGACTCGTACTCTAAATGAAACCAGAATGCATACACTTATTAATGAAGAGATAAAGCTCCTTTAAATAAATGAATCAAATTTTCCAGTAGCAATGCAACTTTGGATGTCATTATAATTCTTGCAAAGGGCCACCTTTTATCAATATTCCACAAGAATTTAGTATTATTTGCTTACATACAAACGTTGGAATCTAGATAAAAAAAATCACTTGAACCAAATTCCACATTTCTGGTTGAAAAAAAAAAAAATATATATATATATATATATATATATATATATACAACACTATATATGACAGAGGAAATAAATAGATCAAAAGCTAATTAGAACTGATGAACAAACCAGCCATAGTGTAATTGGACTACTGACAAAAGGAAGGATTATCAAAATCCATAAATGCCAAGGCAAAAAATATAACAAGAAAATTAAAAAAGCACTCACGTGTGTTGATGAAGAAAGTAACGGACGTAGTCAGATACAATTTGGGAATCTGCAGCCTGCAAAAGAAGAGAGCATAAAATTACTATTCACAGAAACCACCATAGTAATAATAATCATCTTCATTTAACTGCAATGAGTAGAGAAATAAGGATAGACACAAAGTTAGGGAAGAGAGATGCAAATAATACCGATCCAGAACGGCAAATGTAAACATTGTCGGTGAGCTGAGTGATTTTGTCAGACGCCCTATTAGCAACATATATTCCTAAAAGAGTAACACCGCAAGTTTATAAAATTTCATCAAACTCAAAATCTACGAACTTTTTGTTTCGAACTTGATTGAGAGAATACTTCCACAACCAATTGATCAAATCAAAGCTTTATCAGAAGAAAAAAAGGTCGAAAAAGTACCAGTGCTGGTGCGAGAGTCGGCGCCGAGGACGACGCCGCCGTTAAAGGTGACGCCGATGATAGTAGTACCCATGGAGTGCGGAGCGTTGAGATCCATTAGCTTGGTAAAAGATAAGCAAAACTTAAATCAGAAAGAAGAAGGATCAGTAAAGCAAAAGCAAAGAGCGGAAGAGGAGGGAGAGGACTTCTGTAATCTCTATTCCTTATGCCTGGGAACTGCCTTTCTCCTCAAGCCTATTCTCTTCTTCAGAGCAATTGGTTGGTTCGACCGGTTTTTGCTAACCGAACCGAATATTTACAATCCAAATTCAAGATATTTTTAAAAAATTAGGAAAAAGGGTTAAAACTTTATGGGCAGAGAACTCATTAGCGTTTAGGGTGAAAAAATGGCGCCTTCAACTACTCCTCGAGAACCTTGAAGATTGAAAATAGCATTAAATCTTTAATTGCTCCAATGGCAAAATATAAGTCTTTTAACGGAACTTGAAAGCAAAGTTGGTTCACAGGATGCAGCAAACTGTATAACTTTACTTTAACTGATTGAATTAGATAGGTCAACTATGTATTTTGAGAACTCCTTTTGCTTTACATTAAGTCTTTGTTGCTTATATGAGATTGTGCTCCAACAACATTGCTTACTCCCAAGTCACTTGCAGGAAATATGAGAGAAAATTAAAAGAATAAAAGGGAAAATCTGACTTCTTGTATTTCAAATGCCAGAGGTTAGGTTGTCAAATTCAGGCTTAGGTAGAATTTCTGTTTCAGATTTCAGAATCATTTTACGTTTCGCGAGGATTTTTAGGTTTCATTTATGGTTGCAAAGCCAAAACAGAGGTCATGGTAAAAGACAAGGTGGCATTTCTCTTTCAGTATTGGAGCTTGACAGGATAGTATACTTGCATAGATGACTGAAAACTTACGTATTCAAGCTGATACTTAAGTCTGTTCTAACGTTGTTATTTGAACTGTTGTTAAGAAAAATTATGTTAAATAATTTTATTGGAAGCCAATCTTTAAATGTGAATTTGGCATATTACACTCATAAAAATTCATCAGTTTTGGTGCCTGATAAGCATTGCGATTGAGCTATACAGTTGCCAAACTGCGTTTACAATGTTCAAAAGGATGGTCTGAAACCATGTTTCATCCTCAAAGCCAAATAAACACTTGTGTGTGTGTGTGTGTCTCTCTCTCTCTCTCTCTCTCTCTCTCTCTCTCTCTATATATATATATATATATATATATACCAAATACAAAAAATAGAAGCTGTGGGAAAATTTGGAATCTTTTATTACTATATATCAAAACCTTAATTAATTTTCTAAACTTAATTTTGTCTCAATTAAGCATACACAACAGTAACTGTGATTGGAATAAAGCAAATAATAACCATAGAACCCTATAAATTGGCCCGATTATCTCAGGGACAATAAAAAAAAGTACAAAATCTTTACGACAAGAATATTTGGTTGCATACACTATTACCTAGTAGAAACGTTACTCAGCTGCATCATCCCCACCATTAATCCCTTGGTTCCCCGTTTCTGGCAAAGTTCCCAAATCTGTTCGTGCCTCTTTTTCTTCTTGAGAAACTGAAGAATTGGATGAATCATTCTGAGATGAATTATTTGAGTCATTTTCATTGACATCAGTGTTGCTATCAGTGTTTGAGGGTGCTTCTTTCTCTTCTTGGGATGTTGAAGATCCGGAGGAACCAACTTGTTCTTGATTTGCATCTGTACTGCCATTTGTATTGCTATTTTCATCATTTGTGTTGCTTTGAGCTGAACTGTTATTGTCATTCTGGACAGCATCACCGCTGTTAGAATCAACCTGCTCTTTTTGGTTTGTGTCTGAACCGCCATTTACATTGGCATTGTCTGTGTCACTCTGGACTGCATTATTGTCATCATGATTCTGGCCCGAATCACCATGGTCATTTGTGCTTGACGTGACATCAGATTGTTCCTTTTGGCCAGCATTATTACCCTTTTTGTCTGTGTCCGAGGACACATGAAATTGTTCCTTTTGGCCAGCATCGCCATTGCTATTTGAACCTGGCAATGTGTCTTTCTCTTGGGAATTGGAAGAATCAATATGTTCCGTCTGCCCTGCCACATCTGTATTTTCATCTGTATTTGTTGGTAGGACAATTTCTTGATTTCCCTCTCCAGAATTACTATCAGACTTTTCACCTTGAACAGAATCATCATTTTGGCTTCCTGATGAAGGTTCATTGGAGTTGACAGTTTGTTCATTAGACACAGTGGACTCTGAATTGCTAGAATCTGTTGATTCTTGATTAGTTGACTCTACATTCTCAGTTGTAGTGAAAGGCGTTGCATTTGAATCTGATTGCTGCACACTGGCATCTGAGTCAGATTTGTCAACAGAAGAATTGTTAGAATCTGTTGATTCTTGATCAGTTGAGTCGACATTCTCAGTTGTAGTGGAAGGTGAAGCATTTGAATCTGATTGTTGGCTGCTGGCATCTGAATCGGATTTCTCAGTTTGATCCTGCACAGCATCATTTGCAGCTGACTCTTCTTTTGACATTGCGTTATCTTGTGTTTCACTTTGATTCTGCAGAGATGAATCATTAGTTTCTGAAGCAACCAGAATGGAGTTAGAATCCACCTGCTGCTGCTCATTTGAATCTGTTGCTACTGTGGATGAATCATGGGAACCATTCTCTGACCCTTGCTTACTATTTTCATTGCCACCCTCTTCATTATCTGCATTGTTCTTCTCCATCGGTTCATTTTCTGTTGCATTTGCAACTTCATTTTGATTAACATCAACTACGTCAGTGGTATTTGTTTTACTGTCATCAAGCTCATTCTTCTCTTTGTTATCTACCTTTTCCACATCATTAGTTTTCTCGGAATTACCTTGCTCTTCTCCAGGTGTTACATTTTGAATATCATGGACAACTGCACTGGAAGCATCATCTCCCTTGTAATGCTCTTCTCTTGCCTCCTTACTATGTTCATCATTTCCATCGCTAACCTGATCTTCTGTTGAACCTGAGTTTTCAATTTTATCTTCCGTCTCTTTAGTTTCATCCCCATCGCTTTTGTCCACAACTTCTTTAATTTCTGCTCCTTGACTCTCCTCTGCACTTTCCTTCTCTTTACTTTCGTTTCCTTCACTCTCTTGTTTCGCCGTATCTTGACTTTCAGTCTCTTCATTCTCCTTTCCTTCCTTTTCCCCATCTTTAATATCGGTCTCTTTACTCTCTACATTTGCTTTTTCTTCACCATCATCATTTACTTTGTTCTCTTCATTACTCTTATCTTCACTAACATTCTCCTTGTTTTCTTCACCCTCCTTCTCTCCATCAGTTCCTTTGTTCTCTTCATTACTCTTATCTTCATTAAGATTCTCCTTGTTTTCTTCACCCTCCTTCTCTCCATTAGTTGAATCCCCGCCATGCTCAGTTCCATCTTCAGTTTTATCATTAAACTGATCTTCATGAATTCCACCATCTCCGTCCCCAGTGCCAATGTTGCCATCAAGCTTAGTTTCTTCTTCATTCTTGCTTTCATCTTCGTCCTCTTTAGGTCTCACATCTCTAACGACAGTTTCCTCGGCTCCAGGAAGGCCCTTTCTCCCCACTAGCTTCATCATCTCATTCCTACTTTTCACACTATCCTCATATGCCACTTTCTTGTCGTGAGAGTGCCTGATTTGGTAAAGCAGCCAGATTCCAACACCAAGCAGAAGACATATTTGTAAAGCATGCTTTACCTTAAAACCTTTTGATCTCTGGCTCCTGCGTGGTGATGTCCGGAACATGATGCTTTTACCTTAACCCCCCGCGATTATTAGCTGCTTGCTTAGTCTAAAGCAGTAACAAATTAATTAAAATCAATACATTCAAAATCAGCAAAAGAACTATTTTCATTCCATTGTTATATATCATGATCAAACCCCTAAGATAGGTAAAACTGATAACAAATATTAACCAGCAGCAGTTCAACAAAAGATAATCTGATCTGTAGAGAAAGTTTAAAGATCGAAACAGAACAAATACAGAACAGAACAGAGTTGCTTAAACTTATAATTATTTAAATGACAAAATAATCAGTGTCTCCCATCAAGACAAAACTCCATCAAAACACTTAATCAACAGCTAGAGAGGACGTACACTATTCAATTTCACATTGGCAAACATGTAGAATGAATTCAATTTCATACAAATCATTCCCATTCATGAATTAAAACCAATCCACTTCACAAATTAGACAAAATAAACTTGTTACCTAAGAGATCTAATCAATCCTAACTTCAAATTAGAACTAGGAATGGCAAGAAATTAATTAGGAAAGAAACTTACTGGGAGAAAACAGAGCCACTAGATTCTGCAACAATGGAAACAGACAAAAAATAAAACAGACCCTTTTATTTGGAGAACAATGTAGCCAAAAATGAATAAAGATTTAGACACTGGAAGTGTGAATATAAATAGCAATGCTAAAACTGTGATCTTTTTTCCGCTGAAAAGGCCTTTATTCTCTCAGATTGGATCTGGTAAGCCAAAGAAAGGAAACAGAGTTCTCCAAAACCACAAATGCCTTTTATTTATATGGAAAGAAAGTATTAATAATTAAAATCATGATGTATGTCTATACAGTGTATTAACCATCACTTAAAGCGCGTGACACTTACGTACATTACACGATGCCGTTTATCAGTAGGTTATTTCCAAAAGGCGTCGTGGCAATTCTACTTCTGTTCCAGAAACTTGCTACGTGTCCTTGACAGTCGGTGACCCTAATTTAGCATATTCCTATTCTTATCTCTCTCACATCTCTCTCACGCTCGCTCGCCATATCATCAAGTGGTAACAGAAGAAAATATATCGTTTCCAAGTTTACCGTTCAGTCCAGCCATGGCTTCGAAGCTTCTAGCTTCTGCTTTCAGCCGAAATTTAGCAAGGACCACCGCCACTGCCGCTTCTCGTGGCTTATCCACCGCCGCGGCAGCCGTGGCGGTTCCATCACCGGAACCAGATGAGGATCAGGGAGTCATAACAGTCAAAGGAGTGAAAATCTCTGCTCGGCCTCTATACCTAGATATGCAAGCAACTTCTCCGGTGGACCCCAGAGTCTTGGATGCTATGCTTCCATATTATCTTGCGCGTTTTGGAAATCCTCACTCTCGTACTCATCTTTACGGCTGGGAGTCCGATTCTGCCGTGGAGACAGCCAGATCTCAGGTGGCGGAGCTAATCGGCGCGTCTCCTAAAGAAATCGTTTTTACTTCGGGAGCCACGGAGTCTAATAATATTTCGATTAAAGGTGTTATGAAATTTTACAAAGAGAAGAAACGACATGTCGTTACTACTCAAACGGAGCATAAGTGCGTGCTTGATTCTTGTCGCCATCTTCAACAGGAAGGTTTTGAGGTCACTTATCTACCTGTAAGAAACGATGGGATTGTCGATTTGGAAAAATTGCGTTCTGCTATTAGGCCTGATACTGGGCTGGTGTCGGTTATGGCAGTGAATAATGAGATTGGTGTAATTCAACCGATGGAGGAAATTGGGAAAATTTGCAAGGAATTTAATGTTCCATTTCACACCGATGCTGCCCAAGCACTGGGTAAGATTCCAATTGATGTGGAGAAATGGAATGTTAGTTTGATGTCATTGAGTGGACACAAGATATATGGTCCCAAAGGAATTGGAGCTTTGTATATGCGCAGGCGACCTAGAATTAGAGTGGACCCCCAAATGAATGGAGGTGGACAAGAGAGAGGGATACGAAGTGGGACTGTGCCCACTCCTTTGGTTGTAGGAATGGGTGCTGCTTGTGCATTGGCGAAGAAGGAAATGGAATATGATGATAAGAGAATTCGGGCTTTGCAGGAGAGGTTATTGAATGGAATTAAAGCTAAACTCGATGGAGTTGTGGTAAATGGTAGTGTAGAGAGGCGATATGCTGGGAATCTGAATGTTTCTTTTGCTTATGTGGAAGGGGAGAGCTTGTTGATGGGATTGAAGGATGTGGCTGTCTCTAGTGGGAGTGCCTGCACTAGTGCGAGTTTGGAGCCTTCATATGTGTTGAGAGCATTGGGGGTGGATGAAGATATGGCGCATACTTCAATAAGGTTCGGCATTGGGAGGTTTACCACAGAGGAGGAGATTGATAAGGCTATTGAGCTTACAGTGAAGCAGGTGGAAAAGTTAAGAGAAATGAGCCCACTTTATGAGATGGTGAAGGAAGGGATTGATATTAAGCAGATCCAGTGGGCACAACACTGATAGACGATTACAGGGAGCTACAAATATAAAGTAACTGAGCAGTTTGGAAAATGGATTTTATCCTGGATGAAGACACCCGATCGAGCTGGAGCTGTCAAAACGCATGGCTTCTGATAGATGGGTTATTATACAGGTTCTTACTTTCTGCTGTACTTGTACATGCTCTTGAGAAGTTTCCTAGGTAAACTAGGTAGAATTTTGGTCCTAGTTGTTTTCTTAAACTTAAAACTGTATGGAATTATCTTCTGTATGAGCATAACAGGTTTAAGAACAGGAATAATAAGGTGTGCTTCCACTGCAGATGAGAAAGTTATTTTCTGTTGTATCTATATCTCGTTGATTTCTCTTATGGTGCTATGCTTAATTCACGTGCTATGCTTTATTCACTCGTGAATAGATTATATTTGCATTGTCTCTTTGTATAGCAGAATGGACATAAGATGTTAATATTGGAGCATCTCCAATGCTAACGTGGATTGTGTCTGATTTGTCATGTGGAATAGAAGGTGTGAATGTTGACGTGGCTAAATGTTTATTTGTAGACAATGAGTTTTAAAAATCTCTCTTCAATGCATTAGTTTTAAATCTTCTTTCATTCTCTTTTTTTCTGTCTCTTTTCTAGGCCCACAATTCAATATACAATCAATCACTAAAGAGTAATAAATGCTCATATGGTTTAAGAGACCCTCTAGAAATAGAAGGTATAGTAGACAATGTCTATTTTTTTTTTTTTTTGACACCATAGTTTGACATTCAAAATAGACATTAACATTGGAGAACATTTTTTTCAAAATGTCTTTCCATTTTTCTGGTGTGGTGTGACAATTAAATAAGAACAATCCACACATTTGCATCGGAGCATTGGAGATGCTCTTACTAATGCATGAGGAACAGATTGCAAAAGATCAGGCCAATTCATGCATTAAAAAATTGTCTAAGTTGCTAATATGTGCACATTTAAAATGCATATGAAGTTTATTAGCACTTTTCTTTGTTTTAGAATTTTCATTTCCCTGTTTCATATTTTCCATCAAAGTAAATTAATCAGAATCAGGAATGAGAGTGCGATGGAATGCAAAATAATTGGTTTTGCAAAAATGACCCTAACCCTAATTGGATTGTAGATTAGCCAGGAGAGTATTGAAATGAGTGAATTAATAGAACATAATTCAACCAAACGTGGGGTTGAACCTTCTGATGACACAGCTAGGAAATAAAGACCGATAAACTGGTTCTTTTATTACTCAAAATTCTGGAATCTCCAATCTGAAATCTTACTCTAAACGGGAATTATATAGATGTAATAATAGAATAAGGATTAAAATGTAAAATCGTGCTAGAATAATGTCCTACATAGTAATCCTAATTGAAAAAGTACTTGACTACTCTAAATAAAGTCTAACTTAAATAAAATTTAAAATAACTGTAATTAGGAAACTGAATAGTGGTTGCCACAATATCGTGATAACTCTGAACTTTTTGCATCAATAATACATGGAAGACATGGTATATGTTGCATGATATTGTAAGCAACCCAATTTGATTGTTATTACTTGCTATTATATTTAGTGAAGGAGCTAATTTATGATCCCTTACATTGAGACACAGAGACAAAGTGAGATATCAGACAGGTATGTTTCTGTAAGGGCGATTTAATTCATAGATGTTGGCTTTTAGTGCTTACGCCTGTAAATGTTGCACATCAAATTGGAAATTGGAAAAAAGCCGCAGAGACTTATAAACAGGTCGCAATGCAAGTATGTTTTGCTTTTTATAATCCAGAAACCGGATAGAAAATGTGGATGCACTTGCATTCAACTGTTAGAGCTGCAGGTTGGCACTGACCAACAAATGGGACAGTTGGATGAAGAACCTAGGATCTCTCCTGCATGTTCTTGGATTGCAATTGGTTAGAAAACTTGAACTGCCTTCTATTTAGTTCTCTAATTTTGTTCATATGGGCAAGTGGCGTAGTTTTTGCATCCTGGACTCATGTGAAAGGAGAAAGAGGTGAAGGATATTTTTATCTTGCATACAGTTAATGGAAGAGCTATGAAAAGCTTGAACCCACCTGTCTCTCTCTTTTTTTAACCCTTGATTGTAGATATGTTATTTTTTCTGGTTTTGAGATGAATCCATCCCTTGACCATCCTCGTTATTTCATTATAGAGGCAATTGGATTGAACAGTAGCATCTGAGGTTCATATTGCCTATAACAAGGTGCAATTGCATTGTGTAGGAGAGAAAAATCAAATATGATTGGAAGAAATTAAGTTACATTTGAAACAGACAAATAGGTTGTTGCACTTTTTAGGAAATAAGATACTTTTAGGTGCATTTCTTTTTCTCAGGTAGTGCATTCCCTATTCACAATGTAGGGCAATCTTTTTGTACATGGACCCTGGAATTGGTATCATACATGGGTATACGTCCAGAGGCAAGTCTTAGATGCCTTCCACTGATATGAAGGCTTGAGGTGCCATACCCATGTACAAAGTGTACAAGTATAAAGTTAGCATTTTCTCCAAAATGAAAAATCAAAGTAGATCTCCACAGTAATTTACTGTTTTATCACTATACTCAGAACAATTCCTATATGTATTTGCACTGCATTTTATTAGTTTTAGCTACACTGCATCTTGTGTGGTGCCACTTTATTAAGTGACCTTTATGAATGCCATACTACCCTTCTACTTTGAAGAGGTGCTATATCACTTTCTTTTGTAATGCTGTCTTCTTTAGCACAGCTAGCATTGCTATTGATTGCATGAGTTTAGCGCTTACCACTTAGCAGCTTGCTGCTTTCGTTCATTCTTTAATGTCCTTGAAATTCTTTTGATTTTGTTTTTTTTTTCTTTTTTGTGGCAAGGGATGTTGATAAGTTGCTATTGACATTTCTGCGTGCTGTTTTTGTCTCTAGTTTAGTACTGTTCTTGAGAAATTATTTGTGTGGAGCTACTCTTATTATTAGGTGACTGGAGTCTTTCATCAGGAAAAGATGAGAGAATGCAAAACCATTGATTAAGGTCTCAAAAGGCAACCAAAAGGAGCCTGGGGAGGATGCTGTAATGGAAGTGTCTTCCCCTCTTTACTTTTTCTTCTCTATTTTTGTGTCCCAACTCTTAATGCCTCCAAGAGGAAGTAATCAGGAAAATTACTTGCAATTTGGTTTTAGTATGTTGAAGTTGTTAGAAACTGTAGACAAGCACACTTAACTCTCTTATAAACCAAGAAATATGTTGGAGCCATTTGTTTGAGCTTGGTCCTTTATTAACATAGCATAAGATCGCTGGGATTGTTCGAGTTATTGCTTTTGATGCTTTTTGAACACGTGAAAGGCACACATGCCCTATTTACACGAGAGACGTGTGAAAGAGCATGTTGGTTTTGTTGCTTGCATGATATGTTGAGGATGGAATAGAAAGGTACTTGCCCTGTGAATTCTGACTTAACCGTGCAATGCTTTGTTGGTTGGACATTGTTTAGTAATCTACTGTTTAGACTCTGGTATGTTGAGAGTTTGTCATTTTCCTAAATATTGGGAGGATCTTGTGGAAGTACTAATTCTGTTTTAATTGTCTCTTATGTGTTCATAGGGATAAAGGGAAGTGTTGGTGCAGTACTTAATGACAAACAAAATTTTCGCCTAAACTTTTTGTTACACTATGAAAGTCACTTTGCTTCAAAAAAAAAAAAAACTGTGAAGGTCACTTGATAGTTAAAAACTGATGTTGATAGACATAGTTTGTGCTTGATAGATTCTTTATTTGTGAGCAGCAGCATATTTAACTTGTTTGATTCCCATTTGTTTGTCCTCAGGTTTTGATAGTTAAAAACTGATGTTGACAAAAAGTTTGTGCTTGTTTTGAGTTCTATTTCAGCGAGATAAATTATTGTGTTAGTCTTTGGGCCTAGTAGTGGGGAGGTTGCACATTCAATCAATGATATTGATGTTTGAAATATTTTTGTGCTTAGTCCCACTGAATTGGGCTGGAGCCTAACTTAGGCAGGACAAATTTATTGAGGTTCGCAAATCGCACGAGTGCTTTCAATATTGCAAAGCATGATAAGATCCATTGAGTTGACACTAAATTACTATTTAGTCGCTCTGATTTGGTGATCTTTTCAAAACCAAGTCATTTGGAAACATTCTTAAGAACCTAAAATTTGTGCATTTTGCTTTTAAATTTGAATAAAAAGACCAAAATATCTTGTCTTATTTATGGGAAAAGATATTTGGCATAAGTTGTGTTTGGCTCAACGAGAATCTATAGGTGTAGCGTTTATTCAGTTTTCTCATAGTGAAATTGGTGGTACTTTTTTTATTACTACACCTCAAAATAAAAGATTGAAAGCTCTTAGGCTCAAAAATGGAACAAGATTTAGATTTTAAAATTTAAAAAAAAAGATCATTTAACCCAAATTTGAGTTAAATTAGTTGAATTTACCGTTTTGACCAAGGAAAACTTTCGCTCCTCTCTCACTCTCCTAGAGCATGGCAGAAAATTTTAAATTGAAGTCCAATTTCAAATAAAATCTTCATAATTAGGACGCAAAAATTAGCCCAATAAAAAAGAAAAGAAAGACTAAATGGAAGCAAATTTATAAATGCAGCAGAAAATCCAATTTTTCAAAATTTGAAAATCAATTTTATTGTGGCTAATTTCTCAGCTATTTATTGGATTTGAAGGTATTTGGTCAGGCTTTACGATTGGCTATGCGTTATGGCTTTTTTTTTCCTACTATTATAAAATACTCTATTTACGGCTTTCTAATCATTATTGGTATCAATTTTTAATGTTCAGTCGAATTATTTCTAAATTTAGATTCAACATTTGAAATTCAATCCAAACAAACTACCCTTTGTTGGAACAAACACTTAGCTGCAGTAATTATGTATTCTCTAGTTGATAAAATTTTGGTTAAGCTCGTTATTTGGATACATAACCTATTGGGATTGGTCAAATTTCAGTGGTCTCGTCTTCTTGTTTGCAGAGGAAAAATATAAAGGAGATGAAAAAGTAATACAGCTTTATCCTTTTATCTGCTGTGATCAGTTACATGTTGCATATCTGAAATCATATTTCTTGCCTGCATAAATGGCTTTCTTTTTAGGTTTTGTATCAGAAGATCAACGAAGACAACACAACGAGCAGAAGGAAATCAAGCCGTTCAAGTACTCTTTCTTACAAGTTTACAATATATATATATATATATATATATAAATATACATATATAACAAAGGACAGGACAGCTCCTCCCCATGGCTCATAGGTTTGTGTTCCACATCATTCCCTAGTTACTTGGAGAATCTGATCACTTCTTTTATCCCTGTACAATAAAAAATTGGCCCCACCAAATTGCCACGTCAGAAGACCACCCACTTGAATGCATCTAGTTGACAAGATAAGAATCGCATTTGGGCATATGGTAACTTGGAGAGCCAGTATCCAGTACGCTGATGTCCTTATCTCTATAATAATCAACATAAAATACGTGCTACATCATGTGAAATAAATATTTAATATAATACTTAACAGTAAAATTATATTTAAGATAACTGTGTTTCATTATTTCATTTTAACCGCCGCGGTTTATGTGTAGTAAATTTTCTGGATGGGTATAAAGTTTATTCTATACTAGAATATATGAAAAATACCTTTGACCTTTATGCTTTTAATCAGCATTCAATATTAATTTATTATTCTTCTTAGATTATAAAATTGACTCTATTAAGCATTTGAGTTTGTAAAATTTATTTTATTGACTTTTTATCGTATAAAAATTAATTCAATTATGTCATCATTGAATAGTTCAAAAATATAGAAATTTATGATTCTAAAAGTTGTAGTAACATATAAAATAGGAAAAGTTTAAAAATTATTGTTTGTAATATAATGAGGAGCACGAAATATGAAGACTTTACAAGTCGAGGAGTATAATAGATTCCTCGCAAAGTTCAATGTGCCAGTGTTAAATTGTAAAATGGTGAATTTATGTTTTTAGTGTTTGTTTACAATTCTTATTTGAAAAAATGATAAGTATTTATTTAAAAGATTAATAGCTCTATATAATTCACTTATTTACTTTACGAGAAAAAAAAAGAAAAGAAATTGTAGGTCTCAATAAGGAAATATTCAAGGGGTGAAAAAAAATTTTTTTTTGAGAATATTATAATCACAGCAGAAGTAATTATTATATCAAGTCTCATCAAATAATAATAATGTATAGAGCATTTAAATACCCAATCTAATTTGTCTCAAATATTAAAGCAAATAGTTGAACCAGTACAAAATATAGTTCACTGAAATCGGACTGCAGAAATACTGCAAAACAGTATTTGATTTAAGTAATCTCAGAAATTAAACATTCATAGTGCAGTATAAATAATATAGTTAATTCATTAAGCATAAATGAATAAACAAGTGAATGTATGAGAATATGTAGTAATCAAGAGATGAAAGAGTAGAAAACAACATAATCAATTTTTTAGTGATTTGAGACTCCTCTCGCCTACATCCACTCCTCAAGAATTCATCTTGAGTTTCTCCACTATCAAACTCTTTTCAGAGGCAAGAGTAAAACCTATTACAATAATATATTTCTCACACCTAGAACTAACTATTTTCTATAAATTTTTTAAAGAACTTATAAATTTATCCTTTCTAATTTTTAACAAATAGTTTTTGACAAAGAACTAGATAAAACTTAACTTCACTAATTTTTATTTAAGAACTACAAAACTTACAAGACTTTCTCTTTACACAAAAAGAGAGGTGTTTGATTACTCAAATTATATTTTAAATTTACACAAACCTATAATAAAAAGAAAATATACCCATTTAAGCTTAAGAAATAGATTTTAAAAGTTCTTCAAATCAATTTTGAAAAATCTCTCTCAAAAATACTATTTATTTTCTTCTCTTACGAGTGATGCATTTAAAACATAAAGAAAAAAAGAA
Organism: Jatropha multifida; assembly: GCA_948099535.1. Taxonomy (NCBI): domain Eukaryota; kingdom Viridiplantae; phylum Streptophyta; class Magnoliopsida; order Malpighiales; family Euphorbiaceae; genus Jatropha; species Jatropha multifida. The sequence continues at coordinate 67,890 of CANUEX010104694.1, forward strand.
GAAGAGATGAAAACTTGGGATGAGAGTTTTGAAATTTAAAACAATAAACACAAATCTTCTCTCATACCCAACCAATAATTCTACCAACCATTAATAAAAGAAAATTTTCTTTCCGTTAGAGATATAAAGCTAACATTAGAGAAAGAAAAAAGAAGAAGAGATGTGGCAGTAACATTGCAACAAGAAAGAGGGAAGAATTTGGCTTTTATATTTTTATAGAAAGTGATCTTTTCAAACTTCAAAACTCAAGATGGTTTTAAGATCCACTTTTGTCAACAAAATCTTTTTATCACAAGAAATGTATTTTTAATTTTTGAAAGATAAAATTTAAAACACATTTTCCCTCTTAATAAATAAAAAAATATTATTTAAAAAAATCTTCTTAAGTGGATATTTGAACAAAGCTAAAAAGATAATTTTGATTTAGTTAGAATAGACATAATTTATCTTTCTATTTTAACAAAATAAACTAAATCCAATTAATTTGGCTAACTCACAAATTACATTATTTTCACTTCTTTAAGTAGCCTTGGTGATTTTCATTTAGATAAATTTTAGTCTTCAATTTAATAAGATCATTTGAATTAATTTATGCAAAACACCTTAGAAGCATACTATATGATAATTTATTTCGATTTATTATTTTTGTTTATCATAAAAAATTTGAGGTTATAAAAGCTCTTGGCCAACAGAAATCTGCAGGAACTTCAAATTTTATGGGAAGCTATCATTTTTTTAAATTTATGAACTTTTAAAATAAATTTTAATTATTTAACAAGTGTTTAATTAATGTAATTTCATAAGTTGGAGTATTTGATACATAAATATTGCAAGTTTTAGTATTTTATAGACACAATATTATAAATTGAAGTATCTAATGAAAATAAAAATTAAGAATGATATAAAATTTTACACTTAAATACATATATAAATTTATATTTTAATGAAATATTAATTTCTTCTTTCAAGATCATCCTGAAATGAAAGATATCATTTTTTTTTTATATTTTTATTACGAAACAATATGATCTATTAATGTTAATTTTAAAAAAAAAAAGCTTATAAGATAGAATATTATGCAAATACGCCAATTTTCTTTAAAAAAGTGTCTTATACGATACAATATGATATAAATACGCAATTAATACCGAAAGTTTCTATGTTTTTCAGTAAATGAATTTGGAGTTTGAGAGCAATAAATAATGTTTGTTAGAATACAACACAACAAGAAACAAAAATGTGGAAAGAGCATTGGAAATCAGAATCCGTTTGGCACATTTGGCTGATCAACATAAAGCATTTGCACCAACATTCTCTTTTTTTTTTTCATGTTCTGTAGAGATTTTTCCATGGCCACACGTGACTGTTCTCTGTACTTTCCTCTTAACTCTACTTTTCCTTTATACTCTTTTCCAATGGATAATTAATAATTTAATATCAGTCTCAAAGTTTAATGTAGCTTCATGGGGCACCTTACTTTTCACTCACAAATTTTTTAAAAGATGAGCTCTTGAGCTTCACACATATGCTGATTAGCTTTCTTCTTTCTTTTTCAAGCTTTAGCAGATCAAAAAGAAAATTATTTTAAAAACATTCTCATATTATTTTTATTAAAGGACTTAAGTTTTGTAAAAAGGACAAAATTGATTTTAATCACATATTTTTTTTATAAATCATGGGTATCCGGACTCTATTACTAAATACTTCCTAATAGAAAATTAGTCGCAGTTAAAATTTTTCGCCTCTCCCTGTAAATGCATTTAGTGCCACGACTCGTATATTTTAATCACATGTTATTTATGTTTAGCATTTATCAAATTCAAACCGTTGCGGAGGCTATTGATTTCAAAAGCTTTATGATAATATTTACGATCCTTCAAGTGACAAAGAAGATTCAAACTTTTACTTTTAGATTCAATCATTTGAATTGTTGTAAACATTGTCCCAGAGTCAAATCATGCTTCCTTGTATGGTTTAATTATTAGGTTGATTTTATTACTAAAATTTGAAACCAAGCTTAGGTTTCATAGGTATCCTTTTACCTGTTCCATGAAATGTCCATTTTCTATACATCTAACATGTGAGATTATTTTTTTTTCATTCAACAATAAATTTAAATTATTATGACCGTTTGTGATTTGAACTACTAGCAATTTCAAACTAATAAATGGAACTTGGAATACATATTATGAAATGTTTTATGATACGATTTAGTTAAATAAAAATATTTCATAAAAAACTATTTTTAAAAAGAGAATACATACATAGGAGATGTTTAGTAAAATTAATTATTTTAGTAGTTGTTATGTGTTTTGTAACATTTAACTGTTTGAGTAACTTTTCATAAAATAATAAAAAATAAAATGTTACTTTAACCTTTAAAAATTAATTCAAATGATATATTATAGAGCACCATAAAAATAATATTCAGTCAAAACACTAAAAGCGAATTAAAAAATTATTGCCGCACAATAATAGTATATGATTATATGATTTTGTTTAATAATTAAATTTCTTGTTAGTTTTATTCTACAATAAAAAAAATCTTAATTTACAGGAAAAAGAATATTCCACTTTAATAGCAACAAATAGACATTTTATGTTGTTCCACCTTAAAGGCTCATTTAGGATTTTGCGCATATATTAATTATTTTTTTTATTTTACTCATATTTATTAGATGTTTAGTAGCAAAATCAAATATGAAGCTTTTAATTTTAAGAAGAGCAATTTAGATATTTTACTATATGTTTTTGGAAAATCAACGTGTTACAATTATTTTCTTAATCACTGTGAAAAGATTAAATGTTGTTATTAAACTGGAACGAAGGGAGTACAAATTTTAAGGCTAGGAGTGAAAATAAAAATTTAGGAACTTAACAATCAAAAATTTAATTCCCACAAATTTGTGCTTTATAACTGAAGACACATCAAACATATTCTATGATAACTTTCCCAAAAGAGAGGAACACCCAATTGTTTCATCTACAATAGACAATGCATTGTCCCATTTTGTTGTTCCTCCAAAGACTAGTCTTTCCTAAGGACTAGACTTCTTCTACTATTGTTTGATTGATTTGGGTGTTCTCTAAGGCTCCTGTTTAGTCTTGTCTACAAGAAATGTGCATATGACTTTGTGGTAATGACTAGGTACCTATGTAGTAATATTTATTTATTAATATATGCCTTCCTTCCTTCCTTCCTTCAAGTCCTAAACACAATGATTTTCTTTTTTCCTTCTTCTATCCTTTCACTTCTTGTTAATCAGTACCTGAAAAGAGAATCCTGCAGGCCATTTATTGGCCCAAAGTGGAAGGATCTTTTCCCTGTATACCTTACCAAATATCATGGACAAAGATACATCGAATACATTTATATATGACATTATAGTTGAAGTTTAATCAGTTGTCAATAAATTTTTGATTACTAATTCAAGTGGCAAAACTCAAAATACCACACTATTTTATGGAAGAAAAGAAAATTTATAATGGTAGCTAGCTAGCTGCACATAGGCATGTGACAGTACCATTTGTGGGATGTTTTGAGAAACTGAAATAATTTGTAATTCCTTACACGTCAAGAAATTCTGAACTCAACCCGGAACCTGGGGTTTGGACAAGGGTCGGATCATCGGGCAGTGAATGACCATTTACAAACTGTTCGATGTATGCATCGTCACTGTTCTTTTTAGATTTCTTTAGGATATCGAAATCAAACGGTGTCGTGTTGTGGAACAAGATATAAACTCCAAATCCAAACGGTTCATCCTTTCATTACCAAACTTAATTTTATTCCTCCATTTAGACCTGTTAATCTACTTATTAACATCAAAATACTACAACAAAAGGTAATCCATTACATGAAACATCCCACGTTTATGGGTTCTGGGGAGAGTTGATATTCGGAATTGGAAAATGGAAGAAAAATTAATCTTCACTAAAATTAATCAGTAATTACATTCTTAAAGAAAAAAAAATGAAAAAAGAAAAAATGGTCACGGGTTGAAGATTAAATTGCCACATTTGCATTTCCAACTCATAGGCTTGTAGTTGGAAGCACCATCTCCTCTTGCATAAGCAATATTTAAGACAGATGAGTAGTTTCTATTGCCATCATTTACTTGGGGATTTGTAGGCACTTGAATTGCCTCACAATGTCCGCAAGAACTACACCTTCTCTCACATCTTGGAGGCCTTGACCCTATCTGGGATCTCATTATCATCTTCTCTTCATTTTCTGTCTAACCAAATTTGAAAAAACACCTTCTGTCAAATTTTCACCTTTCATATATAAAACAATATTCTGAATAACATATGAAAGAAAGAAAAGGAAAAAACAGTAATGCTTACCCCTGAAAAGCCAGCTGATTTTGGATTAGCCCGACCTGCAAGATAGAAAGACAAACTAACTTCACTAATTGGTTCTCAGGGTAGTAAAATTACGAGTTTGAACTCTAACCACGGCCTTTCAAACCGAAAGGAAAAAAAAAATATCAGTAACAACCATTAGTGTATTTTGACTTAGTGTACTTTGACTTAATGGTATGGGATTTGTATTAGGGTTATAACTAATTAGAAAGAAAAGAAAAAATTGAACAACAATCTATTTACCTTCTGCCTTGAATCCCAAGTGGTTAGAGCTTGAAATCAAGAGAAAGAGAAAAGAAATGGAGAGACAGCGAAGTCTTTGACACAAAAACAGATTGGGAGTAGTAGTACACCTCATTCTCAAAATAGAAGTGATAACAGTACAATGCAAAGAACAAAGAACTTAAGAATATGGAGGAGGGAGACAAAGGGAAGTCAAATTTATATAAAATAACAAGATGAGCATATAAATGATCTACATATTGTGTGTTGTAGTAGAAGAAGAAAATCAGCAATTGAATGACACATTATCGCAAAGCGGCTTTCTTTCTTTCTTTCTTTTTCAAAAAAGAAAAGAAAAGAAAATATTTTCTTTTATCTCACATCTGAGTGTTGAGGTGATAGAACAAGGAAGGACAAAAGAGAGAGAGAAAAATGAAAGAAAAAGAACACCAAACAAGGCAAGAACCTTAACCTTGGTTATTGAGCCCCAAAAGCCAAGCAACAAAGATAGATCATATAATAGAAGAAAGAGAGAGACAATAGAAGTGTAATGTCAGTGTTAGTGTTTGTTAGCTAAGAAAGCATAGAGAGAAAGATAAAGGACAATAAGGACCCAAAACAGCACAAAAACACTACAAAATTCTATAACAGATATATATGAGAGACAAGTTCTCACTAACTGACATTTTTTTACAGCTATGAATATTTTGGGTTATCGCTTTCAACTATGCTTATTTCATGCCTTTCTTTTTTGCTCCTTAAAAGTTCCAATTAATAAAATAAAATAAATATTCTTCTTAATTTCTTGTAGAGGATGGGGTGAGCAGTGCCATCTTGTCACGCGATGTGTGTATATACAGAAAGAGAAGAAAGAGATGGTAGTTTCTGGGAATTCTGAAGAGTAGTAAAATGGCTACACCTCGTATCTCTCTCTTCAATCATGTCACTGTAATCACATGTGATACGCCCATATCACTCTCATAACTATATACTATCTTTTTTTTTGTCCTTTCACAGACCAAAGTGAGCAATGGATGGCTACTTGACTGCTTCTTCTTTTTTCGACTCGTATCCTTGCATCTGGGCTTTGGCCCAAACAACCATTCCCATTATTTGGATTTTGGATGTTACAAGTTTTCTAGCTTTTTATTTTCAATTAAGGGGTACATCGATCGTGCCGGACGATAATTACCTAATTTTTAGTCTTTTTCAATACATCGCAATGTAGATAATGAAATTTCAAGCCCGTCTCAATAGATACATAGTCTTCTCTCATCCAAATTTGATTGAAATAATTAATTAAACTAATAGATCTCTTTAATTATATTCAATTAAGTCTTTTGACCTATGTGAGCTCAAATGTGACTTAAGAATTGAGTCACTGGTGATCGATTATTTGCTGTTGTGATTATGTTTTCCAAAATTTGGTTCCAAACTCAGCCAACTGTTGTTTACATTGTTATTTGCATATATTTCTTGCTTGTACAGTTTGATAGGAGAAGCAGTTCTCAAGTGATAAGATTGTGGATGAAAATGATCACAGTGCTAATAGTCCGAGTGAGAGTAAAATTGAATTTTGGGAATATTACAGTTAGAGTCTCTGAGAAAGATAGGAAAACATGTGTGAACTAAATGTCTATGTTCGATGTCACAGAATTCTTCTTCCACTGTGACTGAGAGCAAAAAATTTGAGTATAAATAAAACAGCATGAAAGGAAGGAGGAAAATGCATCATGAATGCGGTTGCAGAAAGCTAAATGATTTTGAGTATCAAGTTAATCTTTATTGTTACTGAAAAAAGATTATTTCACTGGTGTTTTACAATGCATTTGTGATTATCTTCCATTCTTTTTCCCTCCTAGTTTGGTCATTGCACGTGGCGTCTTTTTGAGTTGCAATATCTATGTTTGAGCATCTCTTTCACTGTTCATTTTGCATTTGGCCTCTCTTTCTTTGCGACTCTGGCCATGGGTTGGGCACAACCCTACAAACACCACAAGAAATATGAGGATTTTGCTGAGACAGTTGAATGTGAATTGTGCTTTTGGGTACTGATTCATGTCTTTTTATATGTGCAATTACTTTCTCAACTGAAAATAGAAATGATACAGAAGTTCATTTTTTGCTGCAAATTAAACGTCTTAATTAGGAGGGTTTTGTGTCTTTGGCCTTTCTTAGGGTAATAAATACATTGCAATCTTGTCAAGGAATGTTTGTGTTCAGCTGATACGTTCAAAAACATATTTTTTCCTTTTTTTTTCTCAATCGTTTTATATCAGATATTTATTTCCTATATCGTTTTCCATTCGCTTCATCATCCTTCATTTCTTTTTTTAAATCAACGAACATAAGAAAGTTTAAATCAACGAACATAAGAAAGTAGAAATAGTGTTAGAAATATTAACTAACAATAATCATTTTATATTTACTTGTGTTTTGAAGATAGTAGAAATTTCAGAATTAACTCAAACTTAGTAATCAAAGTGTTATTTTAAACAGAAAAGAAGAATTGGTGCAATTTTTTATATGTACAAATTTGGACTCTTGCAGCAAAGTATTAAATAAATAAATAACTTATTATCATTTTTATTATTTTTAAAAATCATATAATAAATCATGTATAAAAATATTATAAATAAATAAAAAAACAATCTCATATAACACACTAGTGTAAATTTTTAACATTAACTATGAAAACAACTAAAGTTTAAACACATCTTTTTTTATCCTTATCATTTTTTAAAAGTGACCTTTTCTTTTCATAAAAGAAAAATATTTTGTGCACATTGATAAACTAATTATATATATATATATTCACCAATTATCAGTATTCATTTCCGGTAGTATTATAATTTATTATTTTTATGCATTTTTCTCACATTTAATTAATAATAAATTTTTTAAGGTATAAAATTTCTAACAAGTCTAAATTTTTTACAATCTCATATATTAAATTTTTTTTAATATTTTTAACTAATTAAAAAAAAAAGGGGAAAGAGAGAAAAGAAAGCGTACCCCATTTAAATTAAGGAGTTAGGTATTTGGTTTTGTCAATATATATGGCAAGTTATGAAAGCCAGGAATGGTGACAATAAGTGAGCCTAGACACTTGTTGGACCTCAAGCTACTTATACAACCAAACTGCTACTCAAAACAAAACCTTAGTTTGATTTCTAACTAAGATTAGGGTTTGGTCCCCTTTTTGTTTCTCATTTCTCGAAAAACCTCAAAAGAGAAGAATTTCATCTGTTCTGTTGTTCATGAATTAATTCATTCTTGAGAGCCTCACACTATTTTTGGTAGTCAAACGCTTAATTTGATTATGATGTGTGATTGGTAATCTCAAATCAATATCTTTCTGTTGTGCACACGTGATGACCTGAATATGCTCGTGTGGATTGGTAATCTACAGTCCACAAAATTACCATTTGATCATTAAATGAGTATTTACATTGCATTACAGTACAATACAAAGACGAGATCATGTTAATGATGCCGACAGACAGGGGTCAACTTTCCCTGAGTTAACCACTTCGCTTTCTGGGCGTGTGGTCGAGCTCTCATTGGGTCTACATATTCTTCTTTTTTTTTTTTTTTGAAGCTATCGTTTACTATCTTAGAAAAATAAATAAATAATTAAAAAGGGAAAATCATGAGTCTTGATCAGAAGAGACTGGTGCTTCTACTAATTAACATGTGACGATGCAATTTAGGCTTCGTTTTTAGGTTACTGTCCAAAATTAATACCGCCAGATGATCAACATATCAATAGCCCACTTATTGTCGGGTGATTATTGCATTAAACACCCATCATTATTGAGTATTAATGCCATGAATATTGCTAATTCATTTTTAGGTGGAGCATCTATATTTTCCTAGCCTGCATGTCAACAAGGAAGAAATATAAGGGTAGGTGTACTTTTCAAATAAAAAATTATTGTAACAAACAACCCTTATTTAAGGGCATCCGACCCACACTAAGGTGTAGACAACTATAAAACTATTTAATCAAAGGTCTTTAGTTTAAACACGTATTATCTTTTGACAACATAGAGAATAACTAAAAATTTTATATAATAGTATCATTTGTTGTATCAATGAAAAAGAAAAAACAAAGAACTCAATATCACGGAATAGATGCGAGAAAAATGTTTAATCTAATTTTGATTGGTGGTTAAAAATAAATTATTAAAAAAATAAGTCGAGTCTAATTAAAACTCAAATTAAATTTTTTAAAAGAATATAAATATCGAAGTACATAAATGGGATAAAATTAGTCTCCATCCCTTTCCCTTTCCCTTTCCCTTTCCCTTTCTTTTCTTCCTATATGTAAGAAGAGTTTTAAGCTCCAAAACCCCACAAGAATTATTTCACTTTGTGTTCGTCTGGCTGTTCTAGTTTGGTACATGGATAAGAAGAGAAGAAAAAAAAAACTGTCTTTCAAATCTACACTACCTAATTGTGCAGTGAACTCTAGACATTATATATAAATCCACTAAACTCTAATATGTAGTTAGCACAACTACATTAGATTGAGCCTGCCTGATGTTGACACGATAACCACTTCCGAATTTATCTATACACGTAGTCACGAAGATTACTAATAGCTACATCTCTAATAATTGATTAATTAGTTTTGATCAGGTTTGTCTATTGCGATATTATATTTGGAAGGATGAATATTCGATTCGATTTAAAATAGGTCAAAATAATATCATAAAATCAGAATGCATATGATTGAATTTTAAAGTTAACTAATGTCAAAGTAATTCCTTTTTTGTTCTTTTCCTTTACTTTGAACTCAGTAACAATTAGTTTCCACTTACCATTACCTCTAAGTGTATTATTAGGAAAAAATTTATCTTAATTACTTATAATTGCACCAAATTAACTGTACTGAGTCCATTGAACGATGCATCTAAAAGTGTAGACTAATTTTTTTAAAATCGGATGTATACTATGCACTGACACAGAAAATCCTATCTTTGATAGGATAGATTGAAAATCCTGTCTATTGATGCTAAATTTTATGTTTTAGATACGTGAGTAGGACTTTTCTCTACTTCCTGTGTTGGGTACTGCTTCATTATCAATTCTTAGTCCCAATTTGATTTTATTTTTTTACAATAAAATGTTATCACAGACTTAATTTTTCATACAATACTACATACATTTTTCTAATTTATGTTAAGATGTTTTATCGAAGGGATTTTGATCAGGTTTTTTTACCTAATATATTCAAGCAAGGTTTGAATGCAAGAAGGAGCCGGTTAATGTCTAAATATATTAAGTTTTTTCTAAATAATACATAAAAACAAAATAAAATTATCTTTGCTGGTAAAATAATATATATATGAGAAATGCAAACTTGTGTTTCCACATTAATGGTATTCGAAAATTCAAAAAATGGATTTTTAATCATCCACGCAATGATGTAAATTACACGCCTTTCTCTTCTCTTTTTCAAATTTTATTCAAGTACATGTCAATTTTTATTTATTTTATTAATTAGATCTTCAATATTAAATTTGTCTTCATTGAACTAAAAATAGAGGACTAATTCTCAGATAAATTGCCATTTACAAAATCACCATTATTTAGAAGATTTTTATCTAAATGCCACCTCCGATTTGTGAAACCACGTAAGCAAGTTCAAAATAAATAAAAATATATAAATGGAGCAGTGAGGCAAATGTTCTATTCAAGATTTCAATTTTTAGCAAATGCCATAACATATTATATATTAAGAAACTAATATATTTGATAAAAAAAATAAAATAAAAATACTCAAAGTAATCCCAAACAACGTTAAACTAACAGATTTAGTAACAGAACAAATGCTGAAAAAAAGGAAATGGAAAAAGGGAATATTGGAAAAAAAATATTTCTTTTAAAAAAAAATATAAAAAAACACGAAATCTGTAAAAGCAAATCCCTATACTAATTTATATGATTCAACAATGAAGATGACGACCGGCGACAATGATCACAACGATAGTAAATATAATATATATGGTGTATATAAAGTATTAATTAACACAATATATATGTATATATATACACACACAAAAATGAAATTGCAAAAGAGAAATAAAATCCGAAAAACCAAAAGAAATCGCGAAATAACGTCAATAATGAAAAGAGCAACTGACGGCTGAAATAATGAGAATAAAAGGAAAAATAATGATAATAAAATAATAAACGGCAATAAAATGAGAAAGAACAGCGCAAAATAATGAAGACCGTAAAAAGACGGCAACAAAAAAAATAATAATTAAAATAAAAAATTAATAACAAAAGAAATACTAAGCAATTCAAACACTATAATTGAAACAGAAAATTAAATAAAAAAGAAAACACACAATCAAAACACTAATTTACCAACAAACTAACTCATAACAAAAAAAAACATATAAGTAAAAACAAACCCAAACCGACAATAATTTAAATTGAAAAATCAAACTGACATTCTCTAATATAATTTTAAAAATATGATATTTACTATAATTAATCTATATAAATAAATAAAACATTTCAATCAAAATTATAAAATTCAGAGCAATAATTTTTTTTCTTATTAATTAATTGAATTTGAACTCATAATCTCACTTATCACAATTGGCTTGAAATTTTATTTTATTTTTCAAGTCTTTTCACATTGCACAAAATTATCCAGCATAATGACTTCGACATTAGGCAGTCTAAATCCAATGCACGATTGGAACTGAAAAGGACTGTCTCTTAGAGTAGTTGCTCTCCTCTTTAATCCTGGTTCTGCATTAATGTTCATCTGCGTGTCCAATTAATTTTTATTTTCCCCATTTCATAACATTTGGGATGAGGGTTTTCTGACGCTTAGATCTGTGCAAATCCACAAATTAAAAAACTCACACTTCTAATTTCATTAAATTGGAAATTTCTTGTTTAATTAATAAATAGCCCTTCGTGAAACTTTTCACTTCAACGAAAATGAGAGTTTAACAAGCTTTATGAAAATTCTGGACTTACGCTTTCAAATCTCTTACTAAATAAAGTAAAAATATAATTAAAATCCGATTTCATAAAAATATTTGAACATTTCAAATACATGCATATAGTCAATATAAAATGTGAATCTTAATTAAAATTATTTTAAAAATAAATTTAGTTTTAATGTGCCTAAAATAACCTAAGAATATCCCAATTATAATTTAAAAGAAAATATCTTTACAACTTTCTCATTTGGCTACAGAACAAATAAATGAAACTAAAGACTTTTTAAAAAGTATTGCAGACTTTATATTTTATTTTTCGATTGTATTGTCAGAATTTATTTCAATAATAATTCTTAATTTCATTTATTTAGTCTGATCAAGCCGGTTTAGATAAGTTTTTTTTTAAGAGAGAGTCTTGCGGTGTTAACCAATCAGTATTAGACGCGTTGCAGCAGAGGAACGTAGACCACGTCATTCTCCTACTTGACAAATGTGTCAAGACTTGGTCCCACCATTCAGTGACCTGTCATATTCTCCCCACGCAGTGTAGCAGCATAAAATTTCCAATAATTCTATGCCACTTGGAATCGGAAAACTGACCTGGCTCTGCTGTTAGGGCACTGAAATCCAAGGAAAACGTGGGCAAGTCCTTAACAATTTCGGATCGACGTGGCATTTTCTAGTTGATGACATGGCTCCCTTCCAATTATTGAAATATATAAAAAGTGATATCTTTGTCATTTTGCTTTCTATTTGTCGTTTTGCATCAAGTCTATAGCCGGGTCATATACCTTCGGAATTGCTCTTCTCTCGACTTGTGTTCATATAAGCCATCCCAAAAATCTTAGATATTTTTAAAAAAACATTTGATTATTTTTATTTTTTTTAGTTATATTTTAAATTTTTTTAAATAAAAAAATTTATACGTCAAAAAATAAAATATAAAACCAAGGGCAAACCCAAGATTTAAAATTATAAAAAACAAAATATTAGATACAAATATAAGTTACTTAATTGTATTTTGTTAATTACTATGAAAATGAAAATTGAAAAAAGACCAAATTATTTGTCTCTATTTCGAGATCAAAATTAATTTTTATTTTTAAAATTCTAAATAGCTAATTTGCACGACAAATTATTTATATTAGGAATTTTTTTGTAAAATCATTTTGCCCATCCTAAAATGAAATGAATAATTATAATACAGCCGACGATTACTTTGATTGGCGAAGAAGTAGCCACGTGTAAACGGAGGGGTCCCTGAGAGGGAATAATTATTGATTAGTGTATGCAAAAATTTTATCTCGAAGCGCCAAATAAGGCCTGAATCAGCATGAGTATAAGTGGGTCCCAGAAAGGTAAGTGGCTGTCAATCGGACCGTTCGATGTCAGTCGCCATCTCTCGGCTGGCCACAGATGTATTCAGTATTCAATACTATTAGTATTAACCATGCAATAAATTGATCGTACCAAATGATGATTGTGTATGTTACTATTTTGGAGTCAATGAAGAGAAGGAATTGAAAAACTTACAAAATATATATGAACAAAATCCTACATGGGCATTGAAAAAGACGCAGTATATAACACTGTAATTATCCTTATGGTTATGAAATTTCGGATTCAAAAACTTTGATAAAACTCGAATTAAAAGAAAAAACAAGACAAAAGTGTATACAACTTCGCGGTTGAGTAGGGCCTGACGACGGCTTGCCATTAGCTGGACTTGAAAGCAAATTCCCTAATGTTTGCTTTCCATTTGAATGCTCAGTCACAATCACTGAACTTAATTCCTCCGCCTATATATACACATTACCTCATAACCTTCTTTAAACCACACTTCTAATGATCTTATTCTTCTTTACAAATTTTCTTTACTGTTTTTAATACACAAACAAATAATCATATTCACATGGCTATTTTCTTCGCAAATATTATTCGTACTCTCTTCTTGCTAGTTATCTTTCTTGCATTCTCTTCTCACCCTGTCTCGGCTCGACCTGCCACTTTCCTTCAGGACTTTAGAGTGACATGGTCTGATTCCCATATCAGGCAAATTGATGGAGGAAGAGCTATCCAGCTCGTTCTTGACCAGAATTCAGGTTTTTGTTGCTCTTTTTCAATTATTTAGATTATGCTCATCAAACAAAAATGCTAACTATATCATTTTAATTATAGGATGTGGTTTTGCCTCTAAGATGAAGTACTTGTTCGGTCGTGTTAGCATGAGAATCAAGCTTGTTCCCGGAGACTCTGCAGGAACGGTCACGGCCTTTTATGTACGTTATTATTTACTACTTCTAAACTTTATATTTCACTGACAATTTAATGTTAAACTTTGATTGGTGTTTTCAGATGAACTCAGACACCGACATTGTAAGAGATGAACTGGACTTTGAATTCTTGGGGAACAGAACTGGACAGCCATATACTGTCCAAACAAATATTTATGCTCATGGAAAAGGTGATAGAGAACAAAGAATTAATTTGTGGTTTGACCCTTCTGCAGACTTCCACCTCTATACTATTCTCTGGAACCATCACCATATCGTGTAAGTTAATTAATAGTTCATATATAGTTATTAAGATTGTTAATTATTAGTTACAAGTTGGGATAATTTTTTTTGTGGAAGTAATGATCTTTCTGATGTTACTGATGGTGGGTTTGCAGCTTCTACGTAGATGAAGTGCCTATAAGAGTTTTCAAGAATAATGAAGCAAGAGGAATCCCATACCCTAAGTTCCAGGCTATGGGAGTGTACTCAACATTATGGGAAGCAGATGACTGGGCAACAAGAGGTGGACTAGAAAAAATTGATTGGAGTAAAGCTCCATTTTATGCATATTATAAGGATTTCGATATTGAAGGATGTCCAGTTCCTGGACCCGCAAACTGTGTTTCAAATCCTAGAAATTGGTGGGAAGGTGCAAATTATCAAGCCCTGAACTCCATGGAAGCTAGAAGATACAGATGGGTTCGTGTGAACCACATGATCTATGATTACTGTGCCGATAAGTCTCGATACCCAGTCGCCCCACCAGAGTGCAGTGCAGGAATCTAAACTTCAAGCAGGAAAGAAAAAATAAGCACAACCCATGAAGCAATTTGGTACATATACAATGATATGTCAATTACAATTACATATATATACTCTTAACGTTTCAGTTTTATGTATATGTTATACGTGTTCTAGTACAATAAACAATATTTACCAGCCATGCAAGTTAGGGAGGGAATAAAAAGGACTAAAAAAAAATTAATTAGTTAAATATCTCTTGTGGGTTTTGATTGATTTTCAAAGTGAAGAGAAGATAAGTCAATATGTTCATAATTGTAAGAAGTATTTGTACATGGTGCACAGAATTATTCTGTGCTGAATAATAAAAATAAAATAGATTTGGTGTTCAATTTCAAATATGAAGCACAAAGTAAAAGAAATATCTTGGATGTACTTGTTATCGTTGAATTTTGACAATAGAAAATTAAATACGTGGCCTATTAAATGGTTCATGATGAATGGTACAATACATAAGCCAATGGAAAAGAGAATTGGTTATCATTTTTTCCTTGAAATATATATAGAAGGTAAAAGTTTTTAGCATTCCGAATAAAGTGCGTTTTTCAAGGATTAAATTTGTTTTCTCACAGTTATTGTGGTTGAGATTTACTTACCACTCCAATTAATCCGTTGTTGGTAATTAGTTCCTATCCTTTGACAGTATTATTTATCGCGTTTAATTGCCTCCAAGAATAAGATTCATATGGTGATGGTCCCTATAATGCAAAAGATGTACTACTTGGGTTGGAATATGCATATTTTGTACATGGTCCCCGAGTCAAGGGTCGTCGCTCACTGCCTCAAAACAACTGAGTCATTACTTGCAAGTACGAGATCTAGAATTATCCTTGTGCCAATTTTATTTTACATTTATAAACACCCTCGCGTTTTCATTTCTTACATGCTAGAAAATGCTATTTTTCCAAGCCGATTACGTGGAACGAAGATGTTAAATATTTAAAATTGTAAATAGATTTCCATTTATACCCAACATAAAAGGCAGATTTGTAAGGGAATGTTATAAAATATTTCAAGCAACACTAACCACATCAAATGAGATGCATAAAAGAAGACTCTTGCCAAGCAACAGTTGGACTCAGCTCAGCCGTTCCAAGTAGGGGACCATCCTTCGAAGCTATGGCCAAATGCAATAAAACCACCAAGGCTAAACTGATTGTATTGGCATATTTGTCTCTGTAACGAAATGCTGCAAAAAAAAAAAAAAAAAAAAAACCATACACATCCAAGAAAATATAGAAAGATCACTTCCAACACACAAATTAACCAGTCAATAACTTGAGATGAACTACATCTCTTTGGCAGATTCCAATCAAGCACGAAAATGAGTAATCAAGTTGACGAGCCGACAGATAAGGTTGGTACAAAAAATTATGAACTGAAAGCAGCACATCATTGTTGGATAATACGTCACAGTTAATGAACAGTAAAAAATACATATATGAGGTATTAAATGCGGCTGGTGTGCAGCTGCATCATAGGATGCTCTGCTTAACGTTAATGCTACCTTGACTCAGCCAAACTCTTCCGTTCTTTGATTAAGTTTATATGAACTTGCATAGGAATTGCTGAATATGGTCCATCCTCACCTGAAGAACCTTCATGTACAGTATTTTTAAGACCTAGACTTACATCTTTGTGTTGTTGATTTTAACTGCTACTGGCTCTGAACAATAGGGACAATTTCCAAACAGGACGTCAAATGATCTGCAAAATAAAAATGCATAGAAACCATAAATCAATTGACCAAGTACCTAAGAAAAAACCAAATTCAAAGGCAAACATGTATTTCTCTACTTGAGTTGCTGATAGGCAATTTGGAAACATCACATCTAATTACAGTTTTGGACACACATAATGATTGTTAAAGAAAACTGCACAAGCAATGAAGGTTTTTCAGACAGGTTATCAGGGTAATTCAGCTTTCCCGGAAATCCTCCAAGATGTACAAAAAAACAAATATCCTTAGAAGATAATTTAAAAAATGAAAAAAATGTGCGATTGATTGAGGCCACCAAAGATGGCAGCCATTCTTCATCAGTGTCGGCAATAAAATTATGTTGTTTTCAACACATTTGATGCATATCCTTTGTGAGGCTCTTGATTACTGGGTCCGCCCATAGGCATGTGCAAACTTGTGCAAGAAAAGAAAGGGCACAAAGAAGTAAGAGACAATGCTCAAGGATACAATGAACTGAGTTGATAGCATGGTTGAACATTTGGCAGACAAGTGTTACCACTGGCAGATTGATAGAAATGCAGCACACTGAACCTATACAGAAAACAACAACTAAAGCCATACACATGCAGTACCACTCAACCAAATAAATGACCAATCCTAGAAAGTGAACATACTGCCTTGTTGTTGTGATGGAGCGCAACCAGTCCCTGAGACAAACACTATGGTAAGCCCTGTTGCAGGTGCTATTATCACACATATAGTCAATTCCAGTCCCACTCCTAGGTCCAAGCTCATCATCTACACACAAATTTCAAAATCAATAGAGTGCATTTGTGAACACAAGACAGGCATTTATGCTGTCTGGCATTACCAATTGGTAGACACTCAGCATAACAAATTCCGCATTCAAATTGCAGATCATTCTTGTGGATATTTGGGGGCTTTGGCAGTTGGGTCTCCAGAACAGATGCAAGATTTTCTAGAAATGTTCTGTCCTTCTTCCTATAAAATAATCAAAGTGTCTGCATAATATTCAGTGATTAACACAACTAACAATGAATTCAAAAATTTTCATAAAGTGAAGGAAACCTTAGTGGCGATAATTCATATAGAAATAAGTTATATGGTCAATGATCATAGATAAAATTAGTGGCAGGATCAATGCCCATGCTGAAATTGGCAATAACTTCTCTGAAAACAGCATCACTGGTTTTTATATCAAAACAATTTCAAATAGCAACTTTCAGAGTCTAAAATACTAATCATAATCAAAAGGAGATTCAAGATTGTACCATTGCTTGCTATTTCTTCGCCATAACTTCCTCAAATTGTTCACAATTGTATCTGGACCCAAAAAACGACACCTAGCACAACTTAAAAAATTCAATTACTGAATCAAAAGCAGAAGCCAGATTCAGCAGTGGCACTATGTGAGAGGATCACAACATACTCTGGTAAAGATCTAGGATCATTGGCACTTAAAAACAACATTATGAAACAGTCATTTCCTGGAAGAAGTGAAAGGTGAAAAAACAAAACAAGAAAGGGTAATGAGATGTTTAAGAACAACAGATAAAACAGAGAGATGAAACCTATAATTGCAGTATTAACAACCACTTTACCTATATCAATCTGGCGAACTGACATGGCATGAGATGGTTGTTTCACATTAACAACATAAAGAGAATTATCAATATCATCCAAGGTAGACCAAAATTCCTGAAGCTTGTCCAGATGCTGGTACATTTACACACAATTAACAAGTTTGTCTCATTTGTCAGTGTCACAAAACCTACTGATAAGAAAGAGCTTTCCCAAGAAATCACTAGAAGCCTAAGGCTTTTAGAAATGAAAAGCCAAAGAAACAAGCAGGAACAATAGCAATATCATACCGCATGGAACTGCTGCACCAAATCTTTCAGTCTTGAGTTCATTGACCATTTGACATTGAATAGAAAAGGTACATCCTAGAAGAAGTCAAAGTGGCATTAAGCATAGAAGCCTAAGAATGTAAATGCCAAAGGGATTAGTGGGTACCAACCGCAGAAACTGAAGGAGGACACTTTGGATAGGTTATATCCAACTGAACTTCCAAAATATGCACTTGTCCCTTCTTATCTCTGGTACTCAAGCATACAAATGGTTAGTCCAATAAAATAAGTCAAATAAATTGCAAAGGCAAAACATAAAAGAATATGATGCATAATAGTGAAAAAATGTATAATGCAAAACGTATTATACTGTTAGTAGTGAAAAGGAAAATACAGTCGGCAAAACCTTAAAAACAACCTTTCACCAATTCATGTTATTTTAGAATGTATCAAGCTGTTTCATATTAAATTTCCTTGCTAGTTTGGGAATAAGAAGGAATAAGGGTACAAAATAATCAGGCAGTAACAAGCTCCTGGAAGAGAAAAGATGCTGTTCTGAGCTTGATTATAGGCACCATATAAACAGTTTCGCCTTTTTTTCTTCCATAAGAAAACATTAGATCTCACTAATCCAGACAGATTTTCTTGGCATGGTTAGTAATTTTGGTACTTAAAGAATTTTCAAGGCAAACATTATTAATGATGCATTTCTTGATACCATATCTTGCTCTACTTAGTCTGGAACAAACACTATGCTAAGCTTTTGGGCCTCTAAACCCCAAGTATAAAAGATCACTCAACATATAAAACAGAGAAAACCTGGATTTTCCTTTTTCACAATTGGACTAATAGGAAGAAAAATCTTACATAACACGAAAGCTAAGAAACTTTAGATCTCTAGCCAAATTCACCAGATGCTTCCATCCAACCTCTTCTATCTGTAAGTGAAATTATACCTGATCATTGTCTAGTCAAGAACCTCGAAAGGTATATAATTATGTGCAACTAAAAACTTGATGCAATTATAGTGTAGATCTTCATGAAGACGCTAAGGTTTCTTTGTCTTTTAGACACCATGAAGATATAATATTATTGACACCATGAAGATATAATATTATAACTCAAAACCTCATAAGACATTCATGTATTGGAATGGTGTTGAAGACAACCTAATACAATTTGAAGGTCCTCATGGATTAATAATAAATATTTGCAAATAAATCACGAGCAGTTCCAATATAAGACCATGTTCACTAAGCTCTAATTTTAGTCAGTCAGCTAATAGACCTTTTTCCTCCATTTCACCAGGTTTAAGACAAGAACCAATTTGTCCCCCACATATCATCCTAGTTCTGCCCTTGCTTTCTTGTCTCCTACGACTTCAGTGAGTTCAACCTTCTAAGTTGGTGCATAGAAATATAGGGGGAAAAAAACTCAATCAGTATCTTGCATGAAACCCAAACGAAGATAGGTAAATCACTAAATATTAGATTCGCAAGAAGGCAAGAAAAAGCAGACAGAAAGTATATTCGTAGACATTTTATAAATGCCGCAGTCTGGTCTTTGTACGCCTATATACCCAATTACTGCTTTATCACAGACAGTTCAGAAGGAATCACATAAGCATATGAATCAGCAACAATGCAAGTCATGATGGTCAAAATTCAAGCTCTGATATATTAATGATGCATTTTTTGGTCAATCTGGAAAGAAAACAAGCATAATGAACCTCGTCTAATCTCAACCATCCATATGGTGACTACTTGTCGTCGAAATTAAACGCAGACATAGATGTTATGGCATAAATGATTGAGGTAGTGTCTACAGTTCCACCATTAAGACTGCCATGCCATTAACATCCCTTTCATTGAGTTTCAGAGCAATTGCCGTGTGATATACGCATAATGGCAATAAGTACCTCTGAATATATGGAGCGGTAAAATGAAGACGAATTCGCTAAATCTCTGCAACTGTTCTGTTCAGTAGTACTTTCCTGCAAGCGAAATGGTAATATGAGTGTATATTTTTGCTATGGAAATGAATCGTTTCGGAATTTAATCGAACAGCTGGTAGGCTTGCTTTAGATACAATTAGACTAGATGTAAACATCGAATGTAGATTATATATATAATATAGAAACCAAATTAGGGCAGTAGTGCTGGTGCAGGACCATTTGGTTTGGCATCTCTTCCGTTTGTACGGGCTTTTCGTCTCCGAGAAGTCACGGCAGCTAGACCTTCGGCTTGATTGATGATATACTTGTAGAATCGGTACTGAAGAAACGACACTCGTTCAAGGAACAGAGAATGAACTTAAAACTCATTCATGTCGTTTGTCATTTAATTAGGAAACCCACAGCACAAAACGGATTTTCCCATTTTTTAAACAAGCCCATATTCATATAGGCCCACTGGACCTGTTCTAGCCGAAATCGAACGACATGTCATTTATATCATTTGTTTTTTTTTTTTTTTGAAAATCATTTCTATCATCTGTTATGCAGAGGAAATGCCAAGAATTTAGAAGATATGAATATTTAGCAAACCAAGACATTGCACTTTTCCATGATATAATTAATGAGATCATTTAATGAAATTGAAGTCGTGCACCAGAAATTTCCCCACCAACTCATAATTAAGTTATATATATATATAAATGGCTTTAGTGCATACAGCAACGAGACTAGACTAATCTACTCTGTTTAGTTTCAAGAAATGGAAAAGATGAAGAAACTGTATACACTATCAACAATGCTTCTGATTATTTTGTGGTTAACGATGATTTCTCCATCTCTCGGTTGCGGCCAACAGTCATTGGCGTATGGCGGTGGATGCAAAAGCTGCATTGTTCATCAGATGAAGTCCGGATGCCCATCGTGCACGCCCATTCTGCGGTGCATGGCGCGGTGCTTGTGGAGCGGCGCCTCAAGATTGAAATGTATTAAGAAGTGCGATTGCAATGGTAGTATGTTAACACTTTCGGACTGCAAGAAATGCATGTCTCGCTGCAAATGTAGCTGTGTCGTTTCATATAAATGACTTTAATTAACGTAGGTAATTGTATTTCTGGCTTGCTTATTTTTATTTTTTTAATAAGACTACATATTCGCATTTTAAATTCATAACCTTAAAATATTTTTTATACGAAAAATTCTTTAGAGATTTGCTTTCTAAAGACAGTAGAAAATTGCAAAAGGAGATAAAATAATCAATTTCAAAAATTTACAATGTTTTCCTTTTTTTTGAATTTATTGGCAACTAAATTTACTACTACTCATCTTATTTCTAAACACACAAACCAAAAATGGAAGGGTAAAAATATTTAATTTTGATAATGTTAAACCAAACACATTCATTGTCAACTAAAAAAGTAAAATAGGGTAATAATAAAAAGTTAAGGGAACATTCAGACAGCCCCAACGGTAATGCAAACAAGCATAGAACCATCCACAGCATAAAAAACAAGACCATCGTCGTTCTTCTTTTCTCATGCAACATTTACACGTATATATATTATTAAAAACCTTATCTCAACAGCTCAACTTTTATAATTAAACACATCACGCCTGTAATTAAAAAGTAATTAATTATTTGCAGATGTTTGTTTCCAACATAGGCTCTAATAATAATTTTCAATTTCTTTTATGAATTCTAATGGAAGTTATAACGAGTTTCTTTCTCTTTTTTTTTTTTTCTGAACTGTCATTAAAAATCCATAATAATTTTGCAATTCACATGCAAATGAAATCAAGAAATTAAATTACATTATTTGTGTAAGGTGACAAAGCACATGATGATTTCATGATTAAACCATACACTAAATAGAACATATAAAGACAAGCTTATGATAGGTTTGCAAGAAAATCAATCTTTGAAAATGCCAAACCAAGAGACAACTCATGCACTTCATGTCAGACAAAACCAAAAACTATACTTACTTTGCGATAAGAACAAACAAAAGGAATCTCAAATTTCTTCTTCTTCTTCCTCAGGCTCAACCAAACCAGACCCATAACAACAACTAGAATTACAGTAAAAAATCTGCCTCCAAAAGAATTAATACATAACACAACATGTATAATGAACAGATTACACTGAATAGTGAAATTTAAAGCAAAACTTTTACATCAAAATCTAATTCTAAAATACCTAGTACAAGGCAAGAGTAAATAATTTTTGCGGAGTATCTCTGGTGCGTAGCTACCTGTTATGGAGAGGGTTGGCTCCGGTTCGGATACCTCTCTTTAAATCCAAAGTGGTACTATTGCAAGAAGCATTGCAAGAATTAGAGAAAACGAGGGGACTGTAATTGGAATCTGCTTGAGCGCCAATGAGAACTCCAAGATTTAGAAAAATCAGCAGAATAAGCATTACAGCAAGTGCAGCCATTAATTCTGATTGGCAACTTCAGCTATCTGAAGAGAGCGTAACTTACCAAGCTCTTGATGTTTTTGAGTAATAATTAACCGTTAAAGGGCAATGCAATGGGTACAAGTAGAGTTAATATAAAACAATATCTTGTTGTGGGATGAAATTTGTCAGTATAATTTACAACTAATTAACTACGCACGCCACATGATCGATGTATATAATTTTCTCAAAACAAAAATAGTCTTTCTTTTGTAAATAACAATTCTTCTTCTGCATCCTGCTCTAAACTTAGCCGTTCACCAAGGGGCTAAAGCACTCCCGATATCTCTAATTAAAAGAAAGAAGACTCTTACCATCCTATCTCATATCTCACTCTTAGATGATTCTAAATTCATATTTTTTTATTAATAAATGGACCAATCTATAGTAAATTTGCTTCTCTATGAATATGAGATTATTATTCTAAGATCAGTTTAAATGTGCTAAACCTAAAAAAAGTACTAATCAACTTATTGCCATGAGTATTCTCGAGCTAATAATCAAAATCTGAAAAACAAAAGATACAAACTTCTTTTTGCATTTATATAATATGAAAAGAAAAGAAAAAAGAAAAAACAGTGCGGCATTAGAAAGTGAGCCCAAAAGAGGAAATACTTTGGACTTTACGGTGCCACTTTGGGCTAACTTTCCTATCCAATTTTTCAAAGAGTGTAATTGGGTTAGACCCAGTTTTATGTGACCAAAGCAAATACACGAATTCCAAGTGAGCTCATTTCATTGGCCACAACACAAACTCTATGGGTACCTTGTAAAAGTCCGAAAGGATATGTCCAATAAGAATGGAAGCTATGAAGAGAGATTCGTGATAATCCTATCAATATCATAAATAAATAAATTGATAATTCTATCAAGTGTTGGGTCCAATGGTTGATCTGCACACAAATCTGATTGAGTAGTTTTTGTAGGCTCTTCATTTAACACGAACTGTCCTTTTCCAAGTTTGATAATTCTCTATAAAAAAAAAATAATAAAATTATTAGCTCTAGTTTGTGTCTACACAAATACAGTGAATTATGTGGGTTGTGCTTGTGTTAATTTTATGAATTAAATGAGGTATTTTTTAAATAAATAATAGAAATAAACTAAATGGTGAACCATGAAGACTGAAGGTAGAAGATATTTTTAATGCTGGATAATGTATAATGTGTCGGTTGCAAGATGGGCAAGGTTAAGCTTTTGTAGTTTTGTTTATAGTATTGGTTTTGTTTTTTTAATGTCCCTGGACTGCATCTGTCGGCTGCCATGTTAATATGAGATGGGAGTCCATAACAGTTTTTTTTTTTTTTTTGTTCTTTTCTAATGTTCCTCAAATCAACTTTTGTTACTTAGATAATTTTTTTATCAATATTTCATTCAGTTGAAAATTTTAATTTTTAAATTAATTCACATATTCAAATTTTAAAGTAAGAAATAAAATTTTATTATTGGATCATATATATTGCATCTGTTGAACCTGGATTTGACAAAGGTTTCCTACCTTACATGGATTTCTCGTATGTGTCAGCGTCAGCATACCACCTTCAATGGCGTTGCATTAAAGCTGTTGCTATTTCTATGTATACCTAATGATAGCCTGTGTCGGCAACTGCACCTGAATGTAAGACACCGAAAATTCTTGTTGATTTTGACTCTTAAAACATGTTTGGTTCACATGAAATTATTTAAAAATTAATGTTTCAAATTTCAAATTTTTTATTCATACATTTGATTTTTGTCTAATTCATAATATTCAGATATTCTTAAATTTTGAATCCTTAACTTTGCTCGGAGATATATTAAAATAAAAGAAGTATGATTCACAATAAAAACAATAAGAAATACAAACTCTGCTTAGTAGTCTAATGCTTTTTCCTTGTGTTTGGTTCACTTACAACGTATTTCAAGCTTCAACTATCCCTAAAGATAGTGAAAAAAGGATAAAGATAGTACCAAAAAGAAAGGCATAAAGGGCGTGAAAAGAAATTGTAGCCCTAGTCTCTATTCTTTGCAATGGCTTTTCCATGTGAGCACCATATATATATACACAGCTTCTCACTATTCAAACAGAAAGGACAGTTCATTCTGGAAGTGCATTATTCACAAATAGGGTGTTTGATTTTTAATTATGATATGCAAGAAATGAAGAAAATCTCTAATATGGCACTCATCTAAACTGAGACTACCACTTAGCTACTGCAACAATTATATAGTTAATTTTCTTTTTTTTTTTCCAGAGTAACAATCTTGTTTTAGTTTGAATTTAGCTTGTTCAAAGAAATGTTTAGCCTGTCTTTATCTCATGTGTATATTTTTCCGAGAGGAGTGTTACTGTTTCTGATAATATATGTGAGTTAAAAAAAATCAGCACAATAATTGACCTTTCGGGAAAATAATTAATTACCATAAATATATTACTCCATCTATCTCAAAATATAGGTCATTTAAAATTTTTGCATGATAATTAAGAAATCAATTAATTTTATTAAATTTTAATAAAATTAAAAATAATTTGTTCAAATTATCTTTTATCTCAAACATAATAGTTATTGTATGTAATGAAAATAAATATAATATAAAAAAATATTATTTATTATTTCTTAAAATATTTAAAACGAATTATAATTTAGAGATAAAATAATTTATACTTTAAAATAGAAAGCGGGTTGAAAATATAGTTGCCGACTTAGTTAAAGAGTATCTAGTGCAGTTAAATCGTGGCTTTCAAGGGGAATTCTTGTGTCATGCAAGAAGGGTACAAAATCACATGTTAGGGATATCTTTTACTTTAATTTCTCAATCTTATATCCTTTTCCTGTTGGACATTATTGTTGAAGCAAAATATATGAAAGGTATATAGCACTGTTTTGACTTATTGGGTGTGTGTAATTTCTAGAATCGACTATTTAAGTCCATCAATTAGGTCATTTTGACCCAATTATTGGGTTTTGGGACGCCTTCCCTTATTTAGGGATACCCGAGTCTACTTACTTGGTCCATTTTCATTTGTGGGATTGGAGAAAATGGCCTTATGGTCTATTCTTTGATTCAAAAACCGTACATTATTACCTATATCTCTGACTTTGTTCTAACTAATTAAAGCAGTTAACAGTTATGCATTTGTGGTCTCAACAGCACAACCCAATAATTATATACAAATAAAATTCATGAAGGTTCAATCTATGAGTCCATTGATGAATCAAAGCAAATATAAAAAAAAAAGGTAAATATTACGTCGAGTTTTTCATTTTTCCTAATAAATAGTAAAAAACACTTTCATTTTTTAAAAAAAGAAATTTATAAACGGAGCTATCAACAGAATTTAGGCAAGTCATACTCAATGATGTATAGTTGATAAATTCTAAATTAATCATCAACATAATTATATTATATATGGATGGCAAATTTTGATTGGTCTAAACTTCTTGCAAATAGGTTACTTACGAGTGTTTCCTTCAAAACACAAGAAATCTTAAAGAATAATAATTATTATCAAACTAATTATTATGATTATGATGGAAATAATTAATTAATTTTATATCAAATTACTTATTTAAATAGGAGCCAAAATACATAAATTAACCTCCATATTTTACAAAACAAACTTTATCACATCAACCTTTATTTTTACTCGTTAAACACTCAAATTTACAAAATTATACTCACTAAATACTTTAATTTGTAAAATTTTTCTATCAAATACTCTAACTTTTAAATTTAGATCAATTAAACATTTATTGAATTGTTAGAAGATGTGAAAATTATTACTATAAAAATTATGTTAATCGCACATCAAATCAATATTTTGTATGAAAAAATTAAAAAAAAACTATTATTTTAGGATGGATAAGTATGCAATATTATCAAAATATAGAGTGCAGTAAAATTTTTTATATAAATTACGGGGGTGAATTTTTGCATTTGGCTTTTAAGTAAGATAATATTTTTTGATAACTATGTAAGATAATAAATTTATTTGATATATACTCATATATAAAGAAACAAGAGATTGTTTTTTTGAGTATTAGGGGAGAGAATTTGAATCTTGATCTATTATCAAATTATATATATATTTATCACTAGCACAGAAACAAAAGATTATTAGAATTTGAGTTAATTTTAGTGTCTTGTATTATAAAAAAATAAATTGTGGATTAATTAAATTGGAAATTATTCAAGTAAATAAGATTATTGGGTTAATAGAATACGTGTTTGCCATTAAATGTGCATAACACGTGGCCCTTATGGGCTGCTATATAGAGTAGTCCCTGAGTTTAAAATGTAAGATTAGTCGCTATCAAGCTTACATGCACGTACTAATAATAAATAGAAAATGATTTTAAAAAATATATATTTCATTAATAATATTATTAAAAATTATAAATACTCACCGGATATAACATTTATTGTTACTAGCTAATGGACTTTGTTAATCTTTTAATAAACAAAAAGAATTTATATTATTTTGAACAATAAAAATAAAATATAATATTAAATATATTTTCTTCGGAATTGATTTTAATAAATGATATAAATTTTGGCTAGTCTCTTAATTGATTTAGATAATAAAATAATATTTCATGCACAATCTCATCCATAACATCATCCATGTCCGTATTTAATGGTGTAAAACTAGACAGACCGACCATCAAGCCAACAGGAGACACATGTCTATGGTATTTTGTAATAAAATTACTTGCATCCACACGTATATCAAATCTATGATTATGATAATAATCCATTAATTAATGAAAAGGAGTTTTTAGTAGTAAAAAAAATTATTTTCCTTTTCCGTTTGTTTCTTAGGAATAATATAAGTAGAAAGGAGCCGCTTTGTCATCATTTTCACATAAATATCAATTTGGTTTCCTCAACAAAGAGACTACTTTATAAAAAGCCAAGACAAGTTGCATTTCTATATTCAATTAGTATAAGAATTTGAATTCAAAGAGACAATTTTTTAATAATAAATGTTGAATTTAATTATTGCTATTATATGTATCATGATGAGATGTATTGAATCGATAATTAATTATCAATGGCTTGATGATATCTTTAAATATTACTATATCAAAGCTTAATTAGTTATTTATTTAATTAATTAGATTTTTTTACATGAAGTAATTAAATTTTAGTATTGAAGCTTAACCACGAAATTAATAATTTTGATATATGTAATTTTTTAATATTAATGCTATATATATTTTTTTAAGTGGAAGCGATTGAATCAATGGAAATAAATTGACTTTATCTGTAATACGGGTTTAAATGAGAATAATTACAATTACGAGTAGTAACTAAATAAATTGACTTTTGTATTTAATAGTTAATTTACATGTATCATAATTTTTGTTCAACATAATAATAATAATAAATTGACTTAGACTTTTCAAAGTAATGATAATTGTTGATTGAAGTAATAAGGTGGAGGTTTGATTTTGAAATGCAAAGATTAATAGATAGTGACTCATTTGATGGTAAAAAAAAATTAAGAAAAAAAAAGGAAGGATGATGAAAGTGGCGATGGTGATGATGATAGAGTAAGTTTCCTGGAAAGTGCCAACTTTTGCAGGAAAGTCCCCTCATCATTTATTGGTCCACACCACAATTTCAGGGCATCAATATATATATGTGTGGACTATTCTATGACAGAACCTTCTCATCATTTCAATGCACAATGTCCACACCAATCATGATAACGTATATTTTAGGGTTACTTTCATTTTTTATAAAAACCAAATCAATCTCAACCGTCCATTCAGTAAAAGTACAAGACCTTAAAATTGAATCTTATTTTTCATTAAGTTGAAAATGTTTTTCTTAGAAATAATTTCTAAAAAAAATTTAAATTTTAATCAAATTTATTATGGACCCTCAAAACGAACAAGAACTTTAACACCCGTGAAAGTATCCGAACAGAGTCGACATTTATTAAAAGGTTATATTATAATTACAAATAAACCTTAACCTAAGATATGTTCTATTATTGTAAACTTGGAATATCTAACTTTTGAAATGGAAATTGAAAATTTTAACCATGGAAAGAGAAGTAGGGGGAGGGAGGGTCCCATCTAATATCGGAGTCATATAATCTGACATTCATGGCAAAATTCCCATGATGAAGATTGTAGATAAGAGAAGCCCAATGGGACATCACGTGGCATATGACCCACTAGTACCCTTAAAGAGAAAGCACCTCACGAGACCTTGACATGCTTACTTGTTTCATAAATAATTTTCACGAAAAGCATGAGTATTGTTTCCAATAATTGGAAAAACGAATAATGCTAAATTTATCTTCTAAAACAATTTATTTCAAATTAAGTTTTAATATTTTTTATTAAAAATTGTAACAGAATTCAAACTTAAATCTGGATGTGCACTTATCATTAGTTTATGACTCTGTGTACTGTTCACTACCAATTGTTAATTAAAATATTAATTTTTAAAAAATAAAATGAGACGACAAAAATATTTTTTATCTTAATTAAAGATTTCAAGTTTAAACCCTAAATATATGATATTTTTAAATAATTGAAATTGAGCGCTTTCCCCCTTTATAAGTCTGCCAATCACAGATCTAACAAAAATGAATTTTTTTTTAATGATAATGGCTTTAAAAGACAAATAAAGATTTGGCCTTATGTTAAATACATTATCTTGTTTTCATTACTTTTTTTATTATAATTTTTTTCAATTTATTACCATTAGTATCCAAAAATTTATGGAACTCTGAATATGTTCAACTTGCATATTATATTTATAGATGTGACTCTTTCAACGTAGTAATTTTTATATTGAAGGGTGAAGCGAAACTTCTAATATGAAAATAGTCATAAATAAACTTAATTCAAAATATTTAATTAAGAAGTTTCAATTATTTCTTTTCAATCAATATTGATTTTAAATGTGTCATGATCAAAATTGAGACGCATGATATATTATTCAATTGACAAACATAGAATTTGACATTTAATAATAATAAAAATATAAATGAGTAAAAATAAGAATTTGCATTCCTTTCTTTGTCTACGCGCCTCTCACCACCACCCATTATTTGACCCTTTTGGCCTTTTTTCTGTTTGTTTATATTTTCTATTATACCGCAACTGAATATAAGTATTAGGGACAGGTACACGTGAGCTAACCGCCCACACCCCCACATTTCTTCTTCTCTCTCTCACTAAATCATCACCTTCAACTGATTTATCATTATCTTCTTACTTATACCATATATAATAATAATAATAATATATTTTTTTATTTTTTTTATTTCTTGCCTTTTCCTATTTGTTACAGCAAACTAACCAAAAGAAGGGTTAGACTGAAAAGCATGACTATGGCAATGCCTCATTAGTCATCCCTCATCATTGTGGTATGACTCATTACAACTTACATTAAATATTATAATATAATTAGGTTTGGACTGTGTCATTATGAATAAGAAAAAAAAATTGCAAACTTTAGTTTCAATTCAATTTACAAAAAAATAATTAATTCAATCTATTTTAAAATTGTGTTGGGATTCAAATGTTATTAATTATTTTTATAATAATAAAATTCCCATTTTAATTATTTATTGATCATATTTTTTGTCAAGCTCATCCAATTTAAGTTTTTGACTTCTTACATGAAAAGAAATATATAAACATTACATATGAACATTTAATAACTACGATACAAAAGGGAGAAATTACAAGATCAGAATCATATAGAAACTGCAAAAATCAACAAATAAATAATACTCCTGCCTTTATATATATATGCTTGATGAATATACAAAGATTTAGAAATGGAAAAAAAATTTAAAAAAAAAACAAGAGATAAAGGAGATGGATCAGTAGTTTAATTTACTATTTTCTACAGAATAATTAATTACACTAATCGTTTGACTACAAGCCCTTAACCAAAAAATAGAGGGGTTGTGAAAATTATCTTCTTCTTCTTCTTCTTCTTCTTCTGTTTTCTTTTTGTCTGGTATATATTAATTTAACATGCTGCGGAAGGATTGGTGAAGGGACTATAGAAGTGAGGCTTTGGAGCCATCGAAAATGGGTTATTCTTTGTAGCAGAATCAGAACCAACACCACCAATCCTTTCACAAGAAGGGCACATAGTAAGAGTAGCTGCTGGCATGTGCATGTAAAAGGGTTGTCCCAATTTCAAAGCTTTCAATTCTTGAAGTTCTTTCTGTAATCTTCTATTCTCATCTGTTAGTGTTTCACAACACTTCTTCAAGAACTCACAGTCCACTTCAGTTTGCTTCAGCTTTGTCCTGCAAATCATTACAAATTAATTAGTTGATTTAATCTTCAATTAAGACTTAAAACAAACAAGCTAATTAAAATCTTTCTTCTAACTATGGGGCTTCAAGCACTTGTGCCTTGTGCACAGGTATCTTCATCTACCTTTTTCATTTTTTTTTTTTAGGAAATATCAAATATGCAAACTTTTCTTTGTGGGCCTTTCTTGGATATTTCATGGGTCATAGAACAGTTTCTTGGAAATAACAAATTTTGAACCAATCAACATGGATTGGACTAATGATAATATTGAAATCGTTTTTGAGGGAACTAAGCTACTGGAGGGTTCAAAGTTGATATCCTACTCAGAGTCTATTGATTATATAAAAAAAAATTCATAATCTTTTTTCTTAATTATCGTTTAGTTGGTTTAGTTAAATAATTAATTAAATTAAAGATGATTTACCTGGCTCTTCTGTTTTGGAACCACACCTCAACTTGTCTTGGCCTTAAATTTAACTGCCTTGCTAGAGCTTGCTTTTGTTTCTGTCAATAATTAAGAAATAAATGCATAAATAAATATATTTTTAAAATCAAATCAAGAAAAAAAATTAAGAAAATAAAGAGAGAGATTAATTAATCACTTACAGGATTAAGAGTGCTGTGCTGCTTAAAGCTTTCCTCTAGAAGAGCAGATTGTTCTTTAGTAAGCCTAAGTTTCTTTCTTGTATTGGCACCATCTTCATCTTCATCACTAACTCTTGAAGAAACTCTCTCTACTTCTATTTCTTCACTGCTAAGATCTCTTTCTCTTTTAACTCTACCACTAGAGAAAGAAGAAACAGCACTATGACTATTATGAGGGGAAGCTTGACAAAACATCTCCGCACCAACAACGCCAACAACTAGACTACTTTCTTGATGATCAAAACCTTTCTTCACATCTAATATTTTGCTATTGCTACGATAAGCATCGCCACCGCAAAGACCCAAGCTAAGCGAAGGCTCAAAGCCATTGGAAAGTGTGGAATTAGGCTTAATAACTTTGGGTTTTTGAATATTATTACTGTTAATATGTTTGTCTTCTGGTTTTGGTGAAGTGAAACCTAACCCTAAAACAAGGCCAGTGTTACAGCCATCATCAAAACAACCCATCAGCCAAGAAATGGAAAAACAATGAAAGGGTATTGTTTGTTTTCGAGAAAGAAGGAGAGGGAGAAAGAAGAAATGGGTTTTGGTTTGTATAGAGAGAAATGAGAGAAGAGGTAAAGAGAGAGTTGTGTTTTTAAAAGAGAATGGGAGAGTTAGACTTTTTATTTTGGGTGGGTGGGTGGGTGGCTATAATTGTTAATCAAAGGAATGAATTGAGTAGAGAAACGAATCTTGGGGGGGATGGAAATTATGAAGGACTTTCTTTCTTTCTCTCTTTCTTTCTCCTTCTTTATTTATTTTTTTTTTCTTTCTATTTCTCTCTCTCTCTCTCTATCTTTTCTCCCTATACAAAGGTTGACCATTTGAACCCCACTATTATTATCCTCCTCATTTTCTCATTATCGGATCAAACAAATAAGAAAAATACTCTTATCTTCCTTTCTTTCTTTCTCTCTCTCTCTACAACTACTATACAAGTTCACATGGCAGTGGGAGACACATCAAGGGAATGATTCGCTCAGAGGTTCGCCACCCATTAACGTGCCAAAATTAACTATTTACCTCATTCTCTCTCTATTTATAAATACATGTGGGGTCGGACCAGCGAAAATAAAAAAGGGTTCACCTGTAAAATCATGGGTAACATATATTATTATTAGTGATAATTTTTGCTTAATCTTTTTATTAATAATTTGATGATAATAATAGCTACATGTACTAGCTATTTCCACCCATTCAAAGATTGCTTAATTTGCTAGCTTTAACTTAGCGAGTGAGGGCTTAAAATAAAAACAAAGAAAAGGAAAGAAAGAAAGAAAAGAAAAGTTTGCTTTTTGAGAATTTGATTATTGGTTAGCTATAATTGGATATTAATAAGTTCCCTTTAAAACAGACCACATGAACTGTCTCCCACTCCATGCCTGGTTTAACTAGCTAGAGATGGGTATCGTGTCACATTGCTTACCAAAATAGAATTCTTTCTTCTTTATTTTTTTTCTAGTTCTTGAAAAAATATACCATTGTTGTCTATTTTAAATTAAGAAAGGGATGAAGATATGGTGGGTAGTTTATTCTTGCTTATTATGAACGTGGAAGAAGAGATTAGAAAAGGATGTCCACTAGCTATGTATCTCTACAGCTAGAGAGACCTTTTCTTTTCTTTTTTTTTTTTTTGGGTTTAATTCTTATGATCTCAAGAGCCAAGAGGAGTGGGCTTGGTTTCTTTGGCTTGATGAGAGTTTTCTTGTATTGTTATCTGTTAAAAAATAAGAAAAAAAACAAAAGTGAAATTAAAACAATAAAAACAAAGTAGGTAGAAGACACAAATGGAGTTTCAAAGAGTTAAAATGGTGCCAGAATATGATTCATCAACGAGAATCCGGATCTTTGCTTAACTAGAAAGTTGATGTGGAGTTTTTGGGACCCACTTTTGCTACGTATACATGTACAAGCACTTTCAATAATGCTTTGTCGGCTATGCTGATGAGAAGTTAGGTCACCCATAAAACATGATAGACCTAAATTATTTATTTTTCAACTGTGGTAATAAGGATCATTAATTCTTCAAAAAACTAGGTCATGGATTTGTAACTCAATTCAATATTCTTCACAAAGAATTTCATTCTCTGTCTTTAATTTTTTTTAAGTGGAAATATTCGTGGAATATATCCTTTAAGGGGTAAAAATGCAGATTTAAAAAATAAATTGAAGTATATGAGATAAAATACCAATATTCATTTCGTCATAAGCTTGATCTTTTCTGCTTTATGTTATTCTGAAAAATAATACTTATTAATTCTTTTTATTGTAATAGTTGTTTTTCTTTCTTTTTTTTTTTTTTTCCAACAACAAGTGTTAGATCCTTAATCATAGGATGAGGAGGATTGCACACACGTATTCCTTAATCATACGGCAGGCCGCAGCGTGCGTGGTCCGCAATACACCCCTTGAAAATTAAGGGCGTGCGGCACATAATTTATACTAATGGCGGCATTTAAGAGAGCATTCGTTAGCTGTTCTAATTTGAAACTTCAATCGCTCTTGCATGAATGTTCGTTATTGCATGAATGGAATAAAATGGAATTATCTTGCAAATATTACAAAAGTGAAATATTACATTAAAAAAATTAATTGTAAATACTTCCTTTTTTTCCATAACTTTTCTATAAATAAAATAAAACAAACACTGCATCGACATGTTTTTAGTCTAATTTTAACAAATAAATAATTTACAAATTTATTCCAAATAATTAAGAGCGAGAAATAACTGTTCATATAATTAAGGAAGAATTAATATCAAATTTTTTTCATTTTCTAAATATTTTAAAATTCTTTTAACAAAAATAATAGTTATGGATTTGGAAATTTTGCATAAAGAGATATTGAGCTACTTAGTTAATAACAATTAACTGCAATATATTATCATATAAAAAGCTAATATAGTGTGAAGATAATATTTAGAGTCAATATTATTTTAATTACATAACAAAATATAATAATAATAATAATTAACTATACACTTGTATACATGAATAGGGTTGTAGGCCAACCAAGAGTTTCATGGCATAGCACCTAACTTATTAAAAACATTTTTTCCCACTGCAAAAAGGGGGAAAATGACGATTCCATTGATCTTCACTATCATGCTATTTGCAATCTTGCACTATTGGAACAGTTTGCTAGTGTCAAAAGAAGAGAAAAGAAAAGAAAAGAAAATACAAAAGGGAAGGATATTTTGAAGAAAATGATTGGTGATTTCACTCTTATTATATAATTTTTATAAACAAAATTATAAAATATATGTAAACATGTGAAAAGGGCAAAAGATAGGTGTGTAATGCAATTTTAAAGAAGAGAATTATCCAAAGCTTTTGTCAGCCAGTGGCTGCATACCAAAAAGCAAGTAGATTGCCATTCTGTCTTTGGAACCAAGTAGATAGACATTGACTTTGACACAGTTGAGAGAGAAATTAATAAAAAAATATTAAAAATTAAGTAAAAAATATTTAATAATCTAAAAAATTATGATGCTATCTTCCCCAACTTTCACTTTTTCAAGAGATGATTGGGAATAATTATTGCATATATCATTAAACTAAATCTCACCCTTAATTAATTAATTAATCAATCTCTTCCAAATCTCATCCACACATACACTGCCAAAAAGCCAAAACAACACAGAACAGAACATAACTGGTGAGTGTCTCCCTTGTCATCACCACAAACAGCAGCAGCAAAAACACAAATATTATTTTTTTATACAGAAAATACACTTAGGTCCCTTAATTTTATCCTGCTCGTCCCTCTATTTTTGAGAAAATTTAAAAAAGGTGGCACGTGTGAGAGTAAAAGCAGTGTGGGTGTGAGAGACAGGAGAGACCCACCAATGATTTGGGATGATGGGCATTTGATTCCGTGGGGGTTGGATGATTATGGAGCGTAGAAGTTGGCAATGATGGAGGAAAGAATTTTGGATCAACCTTTTCTCTCTGTTTCTTTCTTTCTTCTCTTGCCTTTCCTTTCCTTCAACACATTGCTAATTGCTAATTCTGTGTGGATCTCTGTGCACATATAGCATGTGTATTTCTTTTTTTTAAGGGCAAAAACTATTGTTTTAAAGTCTTTTTTCATATATATATATGTTTTTTGTTTGAAAAAGTATTCGTTATGATGGTTTCAGAATATTGAGAAAAATTGCCCATTTTTCAACTTATTAATTATTAAAAAAATATTTATCTTTTTAAGTTTTTGCTATTAAGCAGTGGAGTCTTAGATTTTTTTTTAAATCAAACTAATTAAGTTTCAATTGTTACTAATTACCAAATAGCACATTCCTTAATTATTTAGTTGATTAAGCTAAATATGAGGCTGCAGTTAACGGTTTGATCACTGTTTTGTTTAGTTTAGTTGATAATACTATTTGAATTTTAATAATTAAGGTATCATTTGTTATAGTTGTTTGTTTTGAGCTTTTTATTTATGAAATTGTTTTTAGCTTTTCATTATTTAATTTTTGAAAACTATTTTTTTTCTAAAATTTATTTCTTATTTGTTCACCATGTAAAAAATTATTTCAATTATCAAATCTCTCTATGGTATGTGAACTATAGCCCTTATTACAATAGCATGCCTAATTTTTAATTTGTTACACGAATATATAAATTTTAATTAATATTAAAAAAAGCATATCTGTCAGTTTTATCGTTGAACATTTTTTTTTATAATATCAATTAAAGTTTATATATATTTACTTAATAAATTAAAAATTAGATACATCATTGTAATAGGGATTGTAATAGGGGCTATAGTCTAGATATTATCGGTGAAATTAAGCCGAGAAAATGATAATAAATATATATATATAAATAATACTAAATAGAGAAGAGATTGGAAAAAAAATTGAAAATTTGAATAGAGATAAAAATATATGCTTGTATTTTTGCAAAAGTAAATGACATTAAATTCATATACATGGAGAAAATAATAGTAATAATAACAACAATAACAATAATTTTATGAGAACAAATTTTATAAAAATAAGAAATATAGAATTAAAAACAAAAAATACAATTTTATAAATCACTATTTTTATTTCACAAAATTTATTTTTTATTTTCAAAATAGCTTTCTCAAAAGCGAATAAAAAACTTAAATAAATTTAATCAAACAAGTTTTATTTATTTTAAAAAAATAAGAAATTTATTCGTAAATAAAACGCGTCTAAGTTAACCAAAAATATTAGTGGCAATTAGTTGTTCAAACATCCAATAGTTTGGATTTGAAAAGCTCCATTTTAGAGTTTTTCACATCAACTGGTAATAATTCATTTGATTTTATCTTCTATTTGGAATCAATTACCTTATTTAATAGCAAAATTATATTTTTAAAATTAACTTCCTATATTATTTTAAATTATTAAAAATAATAAATTATTATTAATATGTTTTAACTGATGCTAGAAAAATTTCATTATTAGGACTTATAAGACAAGATAAAATTTATTATAATCTTAATTTAATATTTTTTTATTTTTTTTATTTGTACGAGGTATTCAGGCCATGTCTCTGCTCATCCTCGGAGGTAAAGTGACTGTCTTGAGAAGAGTTTGTGTTGCGTGTTGCGAATGATCGAATCCATAACCTAAATTATGGTGATCAATGCTGCAAGTGTTATTTATTATTGAATTACCTCCGTTTGAGTTAACATTTTTTTTATTTGAATAATAAATTAAAATAAAAGCAATATAAAAGAATATATAAAAATTAATTATACCATCAACATTCATTTAATATTTCAACAATAACTACTAATAATATTTTAACAAACATATATTATATTTCAGCTAATAGATATTAGCAGCAACAGCTAAACCGAACATGTTCTTAGAGTTGATGTTGCAATAGAAATGATGATAACAATGTAGGTTATTTTATTTTATTTACACTAAATTATAAATGAAATAATAATCTATTATTTCAAAAATAAACGTACGCAGTACAAATACAATAATATTTTTAAAAAATAAATATTAATATTTTTAGATGTTTTTAACTTTTGTTCTCCAAGAGTTATCTTGTCTAGGTTTGTACTTGAAATAAGTGTAAAATTTTATTCGTGTTTAAGTAAGAAATCATGAGTTTATTATGTATATAATAATATAAATGTGGAAAAAAAAAATAAAATTTGACTATTATATAATAATATAATTGCATGGTCAACGCAACTGATCATCAATTTGACAAATTGGATTTGGAAATCAGAGTATATGCAATCAATTAATTTGTAGAACTCATATATTATCTTATGCAAAAGAATCCAAAAAATGGTTCACATTAATTCAAATTGGCAATATTAATTAATTCTTCAATACAATAAAACAATAATTAATTGTCAACGCCGAAA
The DNA here is from genome assembly GCA_948099535.1 of Jatropha multifida. Taxonomy (NCBI): domain Eukaryota; kingdom Viridiplantae; phylum Streptophyta; class Magnoliopsida; order Malpighiales; family Euphorbiaceae; genus Jatropha; species Jatropha multifida. The sequence continues at coordinate 105,782 of CANUEX010104694.1, forward strand.
ATTCAAATTCTTTGCATTTTTATTTTTGGTCAATGTATATATATATATTTATGTTCGCAGACAACAAATTTTAAAGAATACAAAGATGTTCATTCCTTAATTATACCTTACACGTGTGCGTATATATACACGCTTGCAAATGTACAACTCGAACTGGCAGGCACGTGTGGATAGAATTTTGTGATCTTTTTATCTAGAAGGGAATGAAATTGTTATTTATGATGAATCAAAATCAAGAATATATCTATATTTAAATATTGGAAATCACATCGATGCTTTAAAAGAGTTAATAAATCCACAAGAGAAAAATAGTTGAACTTGTAAAAAGTGAAGTGGAGAATCATTTTCAATCGGACAGGAAGAGTCTTTACCCCTTAGGTACCTATTTTATGTATACATGATGACCATTGATCACACTGATTTATTTAAAAAAAAATTTCTCTTTTTTTTTCTTGAAAGATATCTAGAATAGTAACAAATGCACCGACTATAATATATTATAAAGCAAAAAAAAAAAAAAAGCTTTAACTGGCTTGTCCCATTTGAACTCTCTCTTCTATAATAATAAGAAATAAGACTTGTTGGGTGCAGCTTTCACATGTGTAGGTTGAAGAAGCATCAAATGGTTGCGTTTAAAAGTAGTGAAATGGGAGACCCATGGCATGGCCATGTCAACCCCACTAATAAAAATGAAGATTTAATTTAATTTAATTAAAGGGTTGGTCCACATTCTAGGACACTTGTAGTGGGTGCAGAAATGTAAACATGCCCTAAAAATTGACTTGGTGGTTGGGGTAAGGAGCACAATACAGTTGAGGGAGTGAGACCGCCTGCTCTGTTGTGGCACAAAGTTAGGGCATAGGGACCCATTTAGACGTATGATGCTTGTAAATTATTATATCTTATTATGCAATGGAGATCAGTTTGAGATTTTATTTGGTACTAATGTATTGTTGTTTTTTGGTCTAATTGAGAACATGCTTGTGACTGTATATTCACGTCTCAGCCACATGGCGATCATCACCTAAGTCCCATATATATAAAGTGAGAAAAAAAAATCTTTAAATATTAGTTAAATTAATAATTATATATATGCGTGTTTTTTATTTGTCATAATCGTGTCATTAAATTAATTAATAAGTGTTGAGATGAGTGGTTTAATAGTCTTTTATCTTATATGAGATCGAGTGTTAAATATTCATCGTGTTCCTTCTTTATGAGCTCGCAAAGCACGAATATGATTTAATTTTAAAAACACTATTTTCATTATTTATATTGTAGAAAAATAGGTTTGTATGAGTGATTTAATTATATAATTATTAATTAGGTGTTAATTGATATTTAAATTTATAAAATATGCGTTTGGTGGATTTGGAGAGTAATCCATGAAAATGATGAGATGGGATTTAGTCAAATTACATGGCAGAAAAATCTTTCTTCCTTTTGAGGCATTTGTGGACTTTGGAAAGCCATTTAGCCACAGATTATGTAAATCCAAGACCATATGACCTTTCTTTTTTTCTTCAACTCAACAGAAGAAATTTCATAGTTTTAACCGTAAAACACGAGTATTGTCGGGCATTCAGCACATCTTAGAGGGAAAAAAAAAAAAAAAACCATACATCTAAAGTCGACAATGTCGGAACCCACCTAACAAGTGTCCAAAATATTATTCATTCAGGTCTGTTCTCAATACTTTTTAAACTCAGTTTTAACGTTTTGATCGATCAACACTATTTTTATTAAATATATTATTTGTAACATAATATTTATAATGATCGTCCCATTTTTTTCCCTCTTGAATTCAACTAATTAAACGCTAAGAAATTTTTTTATGATTGGCTAATAAAAAATCACATCTATTTAGAATAAATGGATTTCAATTTCATTCTGAAATTTTTAGAGCTTTTAATTTGGATGAACTTACCTTTAATCCAATGACTTTCCTCTATTAACATTACTTTCGAATCTTACTTATTTTAAAAATTAATTTTTAAATTCAGCCAAAGAGAATCTCTTAATTCTGATTAGACCAATTAAAAAAAAAAAATCAAATATCAGTTTGATACTTTAGCATAAAAAAATATATTCACTCACCAATTAAAAAAAATAAAAAAGATGATGGGTTTCTATATGTATTATTTGTCTTTAAACATCAAATCGGTTCTTATCATAAATTCTGAAAACAAGGGTCGGACTTAGGTTGTTTTCTTTTTGTGACAAAGGATCTTTATCAGAATATATAAATAGAGAATTGATATAAATATGTTTGTGGTCAAACCTCAATCATGCAATTGCTTTAATGGTATTAATAATTGAAGTCTAAATTCATGAATAGAGATGCTTTATACTTATATACCATCCTCAAGTAGAGGGATCCTTTCTTCTTCTTTTTTTTAAAAAAATATATTTTTTTAATTTTTGAAAAATAAAATATCCTTTGATGATATTTATATATTCTCATAAATTATGTATGTTTTGCAGATTCTTTGTTCAATTTGTCTCTTAATAGGCATGCATAAACCACTATTTATTTAGACAAAAAGCCCTTAGGAAAGTTCACACCTTATCTCTTTTCAATTTTCACACGCTGTTTCTATTTTTGTAAAAGATAATGGCTATGAGCATAACACAATTGAATAAAAAATTTGATATTTTTTTAGGAGGAAGGTTGTGTGAATAATAAATAGAGAAATTGAGCATTGATTGAATTATGAAATTAATTTTTTTTAGTAAATCTGGGATATATATATATATATATTTGGATTCAGGATAAGAATTACAAATATTATATTATATGTTAGTTATAATTTATTTAGGAGTCTAATATTATTATTTTAATATATTTTATTATTGTAGGTTAACATGTAATATTCATGAAGTATAAGTCTTTTAAAAAAATTATTTCTAAAGTATAAGATTAACTACTCACACATATTTTATATGTTTCTTTTAGCTTCGAAGCGAGATGTGGTTTTTAGATAGGTTAAGAGATAGGCCAATAGAGAAGCTGACACATTAGCTATAACTTTCTATTCATATGCTCGCTCCTAGGTGTGGAAAATTATCCCGGGTGTTTGGTAGCTTTTTATAATTGATAATACTATCGTATCTCTTCAAGAAAAAAGTACTCTCACATGTTATTATGTGAAATTAAGAAAAGAAATTGAACTTTCTTCAAAATTTTCTAACATAAAGTGAGTAGAAATAGCTTTTAACGTTGAATACGATTGATCCATAATTTATGTAGCGCCATGGAATTTATGTGAAGTCGATAG
>CANUEX010104700.1:0-22559 GCA_948099535.1 Jatropha multifida
ATGTAAAATTATACCAAATCTCCTTAAATAAAGGAAAGACTCATACCTCACCTAATCAATTTGTCTACTGTCTTTCTAGAATTTTAGGATTACAAAAATAAAAAATGATTTCAAATCTTCTAGAAAAATCTCAATATCACAGCACTCCTCCTTGAGATTTTTCTTGAAGACTTTAAAACACTCTTTCATCTACTTCAAACTTGGACCTATATCATCAAACTTGTAAGGAATCAGCTCCATAAAATGGTTTTTCTTAGCTTCTTCAAATGGTTGGAATTCAATATAAATTTGCCTAACTCTCTCATGCTGAAAATGATTTCTTGGAACTGAAATAAAAGATTTTTTGCCACAAAAAATGTGATAATTTTCAGTTTGCTCTGCTGAATTTTTCTTTAACCAAACAACACAATTTCTTCTTGAGACATCAATCAACCTTTTGATATTTCTGGCTAATTTAACCTTCTTGAGCTCCTCCTTAATTTCATTACAACAATCTCTAGAAGTTGGGCTTTTAACATCAAGCAAAAATTCACAAATAGATATCTTGCTTTGTTCCTCTTTTATTTCAGCACCTGTAAATTTACCATTTTCTTCTTGATTTTTCTTTCCATTTTTATCACTACCACAATCAGTTTGCCATCATACTCAGCATAAAGTTCATTTTTTAATTTTAAAACAAAATTATTGTTTCTCAAACTTGCTTCAGCAATCTTTGAATCATATGGATCATAAATAACACAACAACCTCTTTTAAATATAACAGAATATCCCTCCTTTACTAGTTGTGCAACACTTAAAAGATTTTGATTCAGCTTTGGAATGAGCAACACATCAGAAATAAGAATATTACCTTTCATTGTTTGAAGTTCAATTGAACCTTTTCCTATAGCTTGAATAATTTCTCCATCTCCCATCCTCACTTTTGTCTTGACAGATCTATCCAAAGAAATGAAGAAACTTTCATCTTTCGCCATATGATTTGTACAGCTACTATCGACATTCCAAATGTATTTCTCCAGTGAATCACAAACTTGAGAAGCAACAAACAAAGATTCTTCAACTTCTTGTTTTTCTTCACTGAAATTTACCTGTTGAACAGGTTGCTGTTGTGATTGATTTTGCTGTGCTTTGCTTTGCAAAATCTTTCAATGTGACCTTGCTTCTTGCAAAAATGACATTGAACCTTTTTCCAACATTTGTCCTCTATATGATTTGTCTTCCCACATGTACCACAAGGTGGAAATATTTTCTTTCTATTGCCATCTTTGCTTTCAGTTTCATTTTCCTTTAAATTTGAAGACTTTCCTTTTTACTTCACTTGAAAAGCCTGGATCATAGAGGTTCTTTGCTCCTGAGTTTGCAGCTTGGAGACTAATTCTGCAATAGTGAGAGTCCTCAGATCACAAGATTCTTCTACTGCTGATATTTTAGATTCAAATTTTGCTGGAAGGCTTATCATTATCTTTTCTATAACTTTCTGATCTGTAAAATTTTCAGCATAAAGCCGGATTTGATTAACTATATCCATTAACTTTGCAAAGTAGTCTTTTACTCCTTCAGAATCCTTCATTTTCAGCATTTCAAACTATCTCTTTATGGTCAAAAGCCTGATTGCTTTAACTCTCTCACTTCCCTCAAACTCTTCCTTCAATTTGTTCCAAGCATCCCTAGTTGTATCACATGCCATTATTCTAGTAAAAATGACCTAAGAGACTGCTGAATGGAGGCAAGTAAGTGCCCTTGGTTCTCTAATTATCAGCTCATCATGCTTCTTAATCTCATTCAAAGTTGCATTTGCTCTTAAGGCTAGAACATCAGCTCCTCCTTGCTCCACAACATCCCATAAATTCAAGGATTTCAAGTAAGATTTCATCTTAATAGACCAGATCTGGTAATTTTCTCCAGAGAAAATAGGAGGACCAAATGGAGGAGAACTACTAGAAGCTATTTTCTTTACAAATACTGACTCAAAGAAAGGATGATAAGAAACAACACAGATCAAACCCACAATAGACTCACAACCAGTAATGAAATAGCTCTCAAATTTCTCTTAAAACTCTCAAAATAGGCACAAGCCCCTTAAGAGGGAAGCTCTGATACCATGTTGGAATTTCTCTATTACAAACACACCAAACAAATCCAGTAGCAAAAGAAAAACAGAGGATTCTCTACCTCCACTCAAAACACGTAAGAAAGAAACACACCACCACAAAAAACACACACTTCATTCATTAGAGGTTCTGCTTTATATAACAGCAGTACCCTTATAAAATTATAACTGCTACATCAATGTAAAATTATACCAAATCTCCTTAAATAAAGAAAAGACCCATACCTCACCTAATCAATTTGTCTACTATCTTTCCAAAATTTTAGGATTATAAAAATAAAAAATGATTTCAAATCTTATAGAAAAATCTCAATATCACAGCAGTTGTACTCTCCCCCATGATCAGTCCGAAGGACCTTTATTGGACTGCCAACTTCTTTCTCAACAAATATTTTATAACTCTCAAAAGCTTCAAGGGCTTCAGATTTTTCCTGCAAAAAATTGGCCTAGGTTTTTCGACTAAAATCATTAATGAAGGTGATTACATATCTTTTATCTCCATTTGAAATAGGAGTTATTAGCCCGCAAGGATTAGAATGCACCAGTTCAAGGACTCTCTTTGCTCTCGAAGATTTTTCTTTTGGAAACTGATCTCGATGTTGTTTGCTAGTAATGCATTCTTCATAAAGTTATGAGGGAATAGTAAATGAAGGAACCATATTTTTCCATTGTAATAATTTTAATCCACCAAAGTTTAGATGACCATCCTTCTTTCAATCTCACAGAGAAGCATAGCTGACTGGTAGCAGTGTTGAGATGTAATGGAAACATTTGATTTTTTGTCATCTTAGCTTGAGCAACAAAGTCCAACTCTTCATAAAATATTTTGCAAACTCCTTTTTTTATGTGGATTTCATATCCTTTCTCCTGTAACTGACCAATACTAAGCAATTTCATTTTCAAATCTGGAACAAACAATACATCAGTCATAGTATGAAATGAGTTATTCATGGTCTGAATCAGTATCTTCCCTTTTCCCATAACATCAACTCTTGAATCGTTGCCAAATTTCACAGTATCACAAAAGGATTCATCATAGATTTGTCTCCACACATATGGTTGCTGCACCCCGTGTCCAGGTTCTATAATTCTAAATTTGTTGGTTCTTTAAAATCACAAGCCATTAACAAAGAGATTTCTTCATCTTTCTCTGCAAAGTTAGATTGTGCACCATATATTTTTGATAAATTAGTACGACATTCAGATAGATAATTTCCATACCTATGACATCTGAAGCATTCAACTTGTGATTTATCTAATGACTTTGTCTTCTTAGGAAATGAATTAGCCCTACCTTTACCTCTACTTCTCCCTTGAGAATCACAAAATTTTTCATCTCTAGATTTTTTGTGATACTGATTGTCATAGCTTCTGCCTCTTCCTTGAGGCTTTCAACGGTTGTTCACCTTTATCTTGTTGGATTAGCTTCATCTCATGAACCAACAATGAGCCTTGCAGCTTATGTAATGAAAGCTCATCAATATCCTTTGATTCTTTGATTGAGCAGACCACATAATTGAACTTTAGTGTTAGTGAACAAAGAATTTTTTCAACTATAGTCATAGCCTCCATCTTATCGCCAAGAACACACATTTTATTGACAATCGCCATTATCCTAGAGAAGAATTTTGAAACTGACTCTTTTGATTTCATTCGTAGCATTTTGAACTCCGAATTAAGTGCTTGAAGCTGCTGCCTCTTTGCTCTGGTTGATCCTCGGAATTTCTTTTTCATTAGAATCCCAAATCTACTTAGAAGTCTCTTGGCTAAGTATTGTTTCAAGGATCGATCAATCTATTGCCTGAAAGAGATAGTTCTTTGCTTTCTTATCTTTCAACTTTAATGCTTCCAGCTCCAACTTTTGTCCATTTGTTAGTATCACACCAGCTGCAGGTTCTACTACACCAAACTCAATAACTTGCCAGTACTCTTTTGATCCTAAAATTTTCCATTAACATGCTCCAATGGTGATGGTGACCACCAAAGGGAGGAATAGATGGCTGGATAAAATTTTCAATGGACATATTAAAAGAAAACTATGTTTCTCTCTCTCTCTGTCTCTCTGTGATACCACTGTTACAAAAAAAGCAGCATGTTTAGATAAAAAGAAACTTAAGAAAAGAAGTAGAAGACAACTGACGTTTATTGAACAAAGCTGTTAGCCAACTAGACAACTGCTAATTAGTAATTACAAAAAATCAGGAAATAATATCACACTTGCTAAGAAATAGGGAGAATCATAACAGACCAAAAGACTAGGACAAATTAGAACGTGCAAAATAATTTGTTACGTGTACAGCTCTTGAATAAGGGTTTTCATTCTCAGTTGTATAGCACTATGCAGCGACGCCGTATCAACAATTAGTTAACAGACGAAACGATGCCACATTGTATTGTTAGTTGCTTTGTGAAATGAGTTGCAGCTGAGTATTGAATCAGCTATTGTAATTGTGTTGGCTTGCGTATTCTATGGAAATTCTGTTCTCTCTCTCTTCTCTTCTTCTAAAACTTCCTCTCTCTCTCTCTCTCTCCTTCTTTTTCTCTTTTCTGCATTCTTGATTCTTGAATCTGTGTATCAATGGTATCAAAGCTTGTTCCTTGGCCATGGGAGAAGCGCCTACCACCAAATCGCAGGAAGCCCTAAGAAAGGAGTTTGCAGCAATGCTTTTGGAGTCAAAACAGAGGAATAGGAATGAATTCCTTGGCGCCATTGCTGAATTGAAAACGCTAATGGCTGCCGACAATCAACAGTCTCAGTGTGAAGAGCAGCACCATCAAACAGGCAACAATTATGAGACTTCTCATCAATTTGTCAATTTCAATTCACAAACAGTTGGTAATTGGGGTCATGGACCGAAACTAGAACTTCCTCGCTTCAATGGCGAAGGATTGGATGGGTGGTTACTTCAATGTGAGTATTACTTTGAGGTTGCAAGAATTAATCCTGAGAATAAAGTTAAAATTGTTGCTTTATACTTAGAAGGCAAGGCAATTCAATGGCATCAGGGTTATGTTAAGTTGAAGGGGATTGAGGCTTATGTGAATTGGGAAGATTATGTTGAAGGATTGACAACTAGGTTTGGGACTCAGGCTTATTACGATCCTATAGCAGATTTGAGGAATCTTAAGCAAGAAGATACTTTACAAGGATACTTAGATACCTTTGGTGAAATGTATCCGAAAGCAGGGATTACTGAGATTCAAGCTCTTAGTTTCTTCCTTTCTAGATTACAAGATGAACTACAAATGCAAGTTAGGATGTTTTGCCCAAAGACCTTATCTGAAGCCTATTTGTTAGCCCGCTTACAAGAGCTATCTGTTGCTGCCATTCGACAGAGGCCAAGAACATTGAAAACCTACACTTTTTCTTCATATACTGACCTGAACCCGTACATAAAACAACCAAATTTCCGAAATTCGCAACCTAACACCCAAGCCTATAAACCAAATACAACTATTCAACCACAAAAATCACTCCCTGCACTACTTCTCACCCCAACAGACCAAGATTACCTTACACAAACAATAGACCACCTTTGACCTTAACCAATAAAGAAATGGGTGAGAAAAGGGCCAAGAATTTGTGTTTTTGGTGTGATGTGAAGTTCTTTGCAGGCATAGATGTTCTAAGAAAGAAGTATACATTCTGCAATTGAAGGAGGTAATTTCAGAAGAGCAAGAATCACAGTTTGGTGAAATGGAAGTTGAGACATATTGTAATGACAGTATTGTGGAAGGGCAATTATCCTTACATGCTCTATGGGGAACTGGTAATAACCAAACTATGATGGTAAAAGGGTTGAGTGGCAAAAGAAGGTTGCACATACTCATTGACATAGGCAGCACTCATAATTTTCTTAATGAAAAATTGATGTCACAACTGTAATGTAAATCAAAGAAAGTTGTAGGTATTGGGGTGGAGATTGCTAATGGGACTAAGTTGAAATGTTATAGAGATTGCTCTATGGGGAACTGCAATGTGTGCAGGGTAATTTTTCAAAACTGATGTTTATGTATTGCCTCTAGAAAGCTATGATCTCATTTTGGGAATTCAATGGTTGAAGACATTGGAAGATATTAACTGGAATTTTTTTTGTCTCACCATGAAATTTCAGTTGCACGATCAGCAGTATGTTCTTAGGGGTGAAGAGTTTCAAACTGGCAGCAATGCACTCAATACGCTATCATTAAAGAAAAATGCTACAGAAGGTTGGGATAGTTTGAGTTATGAACCAAGGGCCAGTAAACTCTTTAGCTTGCAGATGCATCCTCAACTTGTGCATCAAGCCCTCTAGTTGTTGTTCGATAGATTCTCTAATCTATTTCAAGAACCAAAGACCTTACCTCCTCAAAGAGCACATGATCACCAGATTTATTTAAAAACTAGATCTCAGCCTATTAATATCAGACCTTATAGGTATGCAGCTGAGAAAAAGAGTGCTATAGAGGAGATGATTGGAGAAATGCTGCAGAATGGATTTATAAGGCATAGCCATAGTCCTTATCCTAGCCCTATTGTGTTAGTTAAGAAGAAAGACGGCTCTTGGCAATTATGCATTGACTACAAGTCCCTAAATGCTATCACTGTGAAGGATAAGTTCCCTATACCCTTAATTGAAGAGTTATTAGAGGAGCTTGGGGGAGCTATTATGTTTTCAAAAATTGACTTAAGGTCAGAATATTAGCAGATTAGAATGTATGAAGAAGATATTCCTAAGACAACATTTAAAACTCACGAAGGGCACTACGTATTTTTAGTCATGCCCTTTGGCTTGACCAATGCCCCTGCTACATTTCAGTCCCTAATGAATGCCATCTTCAAACCTTTCCTCAGAAAGTTTGTCTTCGTGTTTTTTATAACATTCTTATTTACAGTCATTCACAGGAAGCACACCTGCAACATCTGTCTTTGGTTTTTCAGGCTATGAGAGCAACACAAGCAAAGTAAATGTTCATTTGAGGCTCTTCAGGTAGAGTACCCTGGTCATGTGATTTCTGCTCAAGGGGTACACACAGACCCTGCTAAGATTGCAGTAGTTGAAAATTGGCCAGAACCCCAAAATGTGAGGCAATTGAGAAGTTTCTTGGGTCTCACAGGGTATTACAAGCATTTTGTGGCTGGGTATGGGCATTCAGCTAGACCTTTGACTGATTTATTGAAGTTGGGAAACTTTCATTGGACATCAGAAGCTAAAAAGGCTTTTCTTACTATCAAGGAAGCTATGGTTAAGGCTCCAGTACTTGCCTTACTAGACTTCTCTAAGCCTTTTATAGTGGAGACAAATGCAAGTAATGAAGGGATTGGAGCTGTTCTTATGACTGTCACCCTTTAGCTTACATAAGCAAACCTTTGTCTCTTGAAAACCATATGCTCTCTGCTTATGAAAGGGAGTTGCAAAATATCTTGTCTGCTATGAAGCAGCGGGATCACTATCTCAATTCCAGACACTTCATTATTAAGACAGACCATAAAAGCTTAAAATTTTTATTTGAGCAGAAACTTAGTACCCCAGCACAACATATTTGGTTGACTAAACTTCAACCCTATGATTTTGAAATCCATTACAAGAAAGGACATGAGAATGTTGCAACAGATGCCCTTTCCAGGAGGGGGTCGGTCTCTCTTAATATGATTTATGGTCATCTTATACCAGATCAGTTAATGGCCTCTATTAAAGAACAATGGCAAACTGATCCAGCCCTGCAGCATATAATTTCCTTCAAACAACATCACTTTAACCTTCACCCTAAATATATTTGGCATGAAAATCAGTTACAGAGGAAAGGCAAATTAGTCATTTGGTCTAGTCCTGCTATGAAACATGCTCTTTTACAATTATATCATGATTCTGTTATGTGAGGTCACTCAGGGGTCACAGCTACTATTAGAAGGCTCTTATCGATGGTTTAGTAGAAGGGACCCATAAAAGACGTAAGAAGGTATGTTAGCGCTTGTGAAGTCTGTCAAAGAACTAAGTATGAAACTATTGCCATTCTAGGGAAGTTGCAGCCTTTACCCCTCCCTCAAAGTATTTTTACTGACATAACCATGGATTTTATGGAAGCACTACCCAAATCCAATGGTAAGATAGTGATCTATGTTGTGGTGGATAGACGTACTAAGTTCAATCACTTCATTAGCCTTGCCCATCCTTCTGATGCTAAGGTTGTACCTCAGGCTTTCTTAGATAATGTTTATAAACTCCATGGATTACCATAGAGCATTGTACTGGACAGGGACCCTATCTTTCTCAGTACCTTCTGGCAGGAATTCTTTAAACTCCAAGGCATCTCTCTTAATCTATCCACTGCTTACCATCCTTCGTTTGATGGGCAGACAGAGGTGGTCAATAAATGCCTTGAGACATACTTGAGAGGCATGGCTGTAGAGTTACCCCATACTTGGTATCACTGGCTTTCATTGGCGGAGTATTGGTATAATACCTCTTACCATTCTTCTATTCAAACTATACCTTTTCAAGCACTCTACAACATACCACCTCCTATTCATTTACCTTATTTTCCCCAAGATTCTCCTTTCGAAGCTGTTGATATTTTTATGAGAGATAGAGAAGAAGCTATACAACTTCTCAAATCCCAGTTAGCTAAAGCTATTCACAGAATGACAACTCAGGCCAATAAGAGAAGGTCTGATAGAACATTTGTTGTGGGGGATATGGTTTTGCTCAAACTTAAGCCTTATATGCAAAGGTCGATCTCAAGGTCCCATTCCAAGCTGTATTACAGATATTGTGGACCCTATAAAATCTTGGATAAGATTGGAAAGGCAGCTTATAAATTACAACTGCCACCTAGAGCCCAAATACATGATGTGTTTCATGTATCTTTGCTGAAACCTGCACACTCTAGCTTCAAAGCTTCTACTGAGTTACCTGCTACTAATATTCTTCAACCTCCTTATCCACCGGCAATCTTAGATAGAAGGATAGTCAAGAGGGGTAACCAAGCCGCTACTCAATGGCTTATTCATTGGAAGAATGCTTCACCTGCAGATGCTACATGGGAATTTGCAGATGGAATTACAATGTGCAGCTCTTGAATAAGGATTTTCTCAAGGGGAAGGTATTGTTACGTGTACAGCTCTTGAATAAGGGTTTTCATTCTCAATTGTATAGCACTATGCAGCGACACCGTATCAACAATTAGTTAATGGATGAAACGATGTCGCATTGTATTGTTAGCTACTTTGTGAAATGAGTTGCAGCTGAGTATTAAACCAGCTATTGTAATTGTGTTGGCATTGTGTATTCTATGGAAATTCTGTTCTCTTTCTCTCTTCTCTTCTTCTTGAACTTCCTTTCTCTCCCTCTCTCTCTCTCTCCTTCTTTTTCTCTTTTCTGCATTCTTAATTCTTGAATTTGTGTATAACAGTCAAACTTATTCAACAGCTCCAATAAGGTATTCCTCTCTCTATATTCTATTGTTTGCTTGTAGTGAAAATCTAAGGAAAACTTAAATTTGAGTGAAAAAGAACAAAAAAAATGAAATAATGCTTTCTGTTCTTGCGATTCAGAGTTTCTTTTTCAAATCTTTGTGACAGAATTAAGTCCTCAATAAAAAAAATTATCTATAATAAAACTAGATCACAATCTTTTCTACATCTATAACAACTATTTGGGGGAAAAAATAACCAAATTGAAGCTTCAACTATTAAAGAGAATGAAACTTTTTCTTATGGACAAACTGTTACAAACTCAGATTTGAAGAATTTGTATTACCATTGACTTTCTAAGGTATCAGTGACGATGGCAGTGGTGATTCATCTGCTGTGCCGGTGGTGGTGATTGTAAAGGGGAGTTGTCTCTAGTGAAATTTGAAGCATGAATTAAGTTGTGAGGAGGAGAAAAATGAAAATAATTATGATATAGAGAAATTACTTGCCTAGACTCGTGTCCATGGCCCACTCATGTACTAAATCAACAACTGTAAGAATTCTTTAAAAGGTTCCGACTTTATCTTTTTTTTTCAATGTATGGTCAGAAATATCCTCATTTTAATAAAAAAATTTTATTCTCATTAGTTTGATCCATAAGTGGGGCCATAGACCAATCTAAGTATTTTTTTTTCCATAATGTGGCGTTTTTTAAAATATTTATTTATTAACAAATTAAATTCTCGTCAGTTTTTTATTGGCTAATAACTAGGAAACTAGCAAAAAGATTTTCTGTTAGTTATTCCGATAGAAGTTCGTGTATTTTTAAATAATGAATTGAAGCGTAGAGATAATTAAAAAATATTTGCTATAATTTAGGGACTATTAGTGAAAATAAGTCATCTTTTGCATTCATAGGAATACCTTGATAAATAAAATCAACAGAAACACATGGACATGTGAAAGTTAATAGATTGAGGTTCCTGTTGACTAAAGCCATCCATTGTTTGATTATGTGAATTTGCTATTATTGTGACATTTGCTTGTCATTTTGATTTATGAGGAATGCCTATCAATAAGTAGGTATTGTAAGGCATCATTGTATTCACGCTCACCCTGTCATTTAATTTTTTTCAGGTTTCAGGTAGAGGGTTCTAATTTAAAGTCCAACACCTTCTTTCTCCATTGCGACTTTCGTGTTTAGTGAATTTAAATTCTTTTTTTATTTATTAAATAATTTAAAAGTTTCATAATCACCAGAAGTTAACTAATATGTGATAAACATGCGATGTGTATGTGTTGGTTCCTTTTTGAAAAAGAGCAACGATTCGCTGACTAACAGCTTGATTTGTGAATTTATTATGGGCCTGCTGGGTGTGTGAAGTACACCAACTAAAAAATAAAATGTGCTCAATTTAATTTCTAGGTTATTAGTTTGATTCTACTATATACGCTTCATCAGTTATGCGATAAAAATAAAGTTGGCAGAAGAAATTGTAAAAGAGAGCTTGTTTGCTTCAAATATAAACTGATTGTTTGTATTGAAATGAACGCTTGTAATTATAGAAAATGTAAATAAATTGTGCTTAGAAAAAATAAAGACAAAGCTTTGAAAATAAAATTATTTGACTCATTGGAGAGTTTGATTTGATTATTGAATTGGTCGGAGAATTTGGCTGGATTTTTTGTTGGGGCTTTGGTTTATCTTCTCTTGCTCTTTTTATAGGCTCCACAGGTGGTTATCAAAAGAGGCCACTGACATGCATTTCCGTTAGCTCCTCTGGTCTCCCACCATCCTATACATGAGCAACTGCTTCAGGAATACTCTTGAGGAGTGCTTTTTTTGTTTCAACTACAGCCCATGTTTTGATTTTCTTTTTCTTTTAATTAATTAATTAAAAAAATAATAAATTAATTACATAAAATAATACCAAGTGGGCCCTAGTTAAATAAAATCCAAGCCCAATCCGAAATACTAAGCCAATTTAAAAATAATCAAATACATAAATTGGTCCATTTACTTGCGAAAAAAAAAAGTCTTTTAACTATCTCAACTTTCAAAATGACCTTTCGACCTCCTAGACTAATTGTTTTGTAATTTATACATGTCTGACCATATAAGAAATTGAGGTATGATATACACTCATCAAATTATTGAGTTAGGCCTATTAAGATTGCATGATTTGACAGCCACATCATCGCCAAATGTATAAATTGTCCCTCGTACTTACACAAAAAAATATTTTGGCCACTTCAACTTTTAAAATGATATTTTGGCCCTTATGCTTTTTTTTTTATTTATGTACTAGCCAAGCAATGATTTTTTTTCACGTAATTGTCTTGCGTAGAAGATTTATATACTACATCATTTGTGAAATAATGTTTGGATACCCTGTACTTGCACAAAAAAATTTTTTGGCCACCTCAACTTTCAAAATGACCTTTTGGCCCTTTAAACTCATTATCTTTTGTAATTTATGCACTACTCAAGCAATGGTCTTTTTCCACGTCAGTGCGTGTACATAAATTAGGCAATCTGTTTCTAGCCAAGCGTACATAAATTACAAAAAGAAAAAAAAATGAATCTAAAGAGTCAAAAGGTCATTTTAAAAGTTGAGGTCGTCAAAATACTTTTTTGCGCAAGTACATCAAAGAATAGATATATTCAACCATTTAAAAATCTCAAAAATGGGTCCAACAATATGATGTTTATGGTAGAGAATGGTTGGGCCTCATCCACTATGATATTTGAGCTGTGGATAATGATGTGATAAATGTTGCATGGTGTATGATATTAGAAATTATATTTGATCCAAAAATAATAATGGGCTTAGAGGATCTATAATTGTTATATGATAATAATTGTATATGGATCTAAGGCCAATATGAATATTCATTTTGACTCGGGATAAATAGAGGCTTGCTATGGGCTTTAAAAACCTTCAGCTCATCCAAGTTCTGGTACCGGTTCGCTCAAAGTGATGGATCTTGACAATTAATTATCGTAACAATTAATTTTCTTTTATCAATTTTAAAATAAATAAAATTATTAATTAAATAGTTTAATTAATAAAATAATTTCAATTCTAAAAATACCTTACAATTTAACAAAGAACTAAAATTAAAATTAAAAAACCCAAATTATTTTCCACCCATTTTTTCTTTCCAAAAGAAAAAAACCATTATATTGAAACACAACACTAGAGGCTAATTAGTAATACACCTAAAATTTTGGTCCTATATGTGAAAATGTTCAAATTTATCCTTGACGACTGAATATTATTGATCAAAAGTCTAACTAGTAATACTCCCCATTTACATTTATTCTGTCTTTATTTTTATTTTTTTTGAATTTTTAAATATTTTCATTATTTTAAAAGCCTTATAAAATTAAAAAATTATATTAATTCAAAATTATGTATAAATTGAAAAATTCAAATCAAATCAATTCAATTTTCTCGTATAAACATTGAATTTATTTTGATTTAATTAGATTTGAATGAGATAAAGGGTATTAATTGAAATTAGTTTTGAAACAAGTTAAATAGCTAATGAAAATTTGATGGTTTGGATTGAAAAAAAAAGTCACTACTGTTTGACTTTTGAGTTTGCAAACTTCTGTCCGAGACTAATCCAGAGATTTCCTTCGTATTGACTTGACTTCGTTTGATAAAAAGAACAAAACAAAAGTTCTATCAAAATCCAATTAAAACAAGAAACTTCAAGAACTCTCTATACCCATTTCCATCTACTATAAATACTGCAACCCAAAGGCAAATTAACCAAACAAATCCTAATATACCACTGAAAATTTCTTACTTTAGCAAGCTACCGATCGATAATGTCCCTTCTTCACTCTGTTTTGAACAAAACAAACTTATTTGATCCATTTCAAGGGCTGTTTAATCCAATTTCGGAGACCCAAATGGACTGGAAGGAAACTAAGGATGCCCATATATTCGAAATAGACCTTCCAGGCATTACAAAGGAGGATGTGAAGCTTGAAGTTGAAGAAGGCTCAGTGCTTCGAGTTAGTGCAGAGAGAAAACAGGAAGCCGAAGAGAAAGGTGAAAAGTGGCACTGCAAGGAGAGAGTGGAGGGTGCTGGGTTTTACAGGCAGTTTCGATTGCCTGAAAATGTTAAAGTTGATGAAATTAAGGCATCAATGCGTGATGGGGTACTTGTAATGACAGTGCCTAAAGATGAACACAAGAAGATGAAGAAGCATAAACAAAAGACTGTGGAAATTTCTGGGGACGATGAGCCTCATACTTCCAAAGGAATTGGTCGTTTTGTTTGTTGCAAAGCTTAAAGTGAAATTATGTAAACACCTTAAAATTGTAGGGATACCCTACTCAAGGTTGTTTTCGCTCATATTGGTAGATAGCATTTGATTTGTAAAACTTGTGGTTTGTGTGGGAGTTTGGTTTCTGTGATTTGTTTGGCTTGTACATTACATTTCGTGGGGTTGAATATATTACAAGTCCTATTTATTAGTGTAAACTTCAGAACTTTCAGATATTTGTTACCTTTGAATAAACCAATTACAACTTTACAACTTGCTTTATATTGGATCAATTCTAACGAAGGTTCTGCGGTGTATGTAGCATTTTTTTTTTCTTTTTTTACATATTTCTTTTCAATTTTGTGGAAATACACCAGGTCTTGTGGAGGTTGTGTAAGAAAGAGTTAACAGTATGGTCAAATTTAGGCTATATTTGATATTATGTAATGAAAATTATATAGCATGATTAATTATATTATTTGATTAAAATTTTTTTACAAAGTAATTTAATTTAATAGAGATTATATATGTAATTTTTATTATTTTAATTGAATTAATATTCATTACATAAAAAAATAATATATGTATTGTTTATTACATTAAGCGCATGTGATACTAATTACATCGAGTCATTCCAATCATTATTTTATCATTTAAGACTATTTAATATTATCGTTTCACCAATACCACCACCTTAAATACTCTATCACCACCACTGATGGACCACCATTCCACCACATCAACCACTACTACTATCTCCTCAACCACTTTTATCACTGCCATCGCTCCACCACCATCGCTGTTCCATCACCATCGCTCTATTGCCATTATCACCAGCTCAAACTAGCACTACCACCACCACTTTTCTACCACCATTGTCTCAACCACTCAACCACCAACATTATCGCCTCAACCATCACCATCACAACAATTACTTCACCACCACCACCACATAATAAAAATTGTATTTTAGTATTTAATATGCAACACTAAATAAAGATTATAATTTATTATTTTATTTAATTATAGAATAAAAACTTATTGAAAAAATCAAAATACATTTATATGGTAATTCAATTTATACAAGAAAAATATATGAAAAATTAATTTTAAATAACTTTAACTTTTATTTTGTTATATTATATTTTTTTTCAGCTTACCTTTTTTTAATTTTTTTAGTTCAAATAAATAAATAAATTTAAATGGTGTTTAATAACTTAAAAATAGTGAATAGCTTTTGGTTCAAATATTTCTTTTAATTTATATTAATAATGATGCGGTGGTAGTGGTGGAGTGGTGTTTGAGGTCTCCAACCTATAAATATGGTGCTCTCTCTCATTATCAAACACCTCTTATTGTTTGATCAAGTGCTTCTAAAGCTTCATAGACTGTTATTCTTTCTTGTGCGAACGTTTCTATGGTAATATAGTTTGATTTTGCTCTTTTTTCTTAAATGAGCAAAAATTTGACTTGATTCTCCAAAGTTGATCTTTTTGACTTTTACATACACTTTGTCCTCCTTGGTCCAAAGCTAATTACCATAATATATAAGACTAAAATGGGCTTTCCCATATCCTACCTTTTCTAATTTAGAGAAAGACTCGTCCTCTTTGGTTGTTGTATACCGTGAAGCTCCAATTCGGCCGCGTGACACAACCTAGGGTATAAAAACCTAAATTCTCAAAATTTTATCAATTAAGCCTAGTCTATTCGGCACTTTATAAACTACTAGGTCCG
The DNA here is from genome assembly GCA_948099535.1 of Jatropha multifida. Lineage (NCBI taxonomy): Eukaryota > Viridiplantae > Streptophyta > Magnoliopsida > Malpighiales > Euphorbiaceae > Jatropha > Jatropha multifida. The sequence goes on from CANUEX010104700.1 coordinate 15,526, forward strand.
TCCAGGTTCAAAATGCTTTAAGCCCGGTTCATCCCGTATATCGCACAAAATCAGTTTTCAATCAAAGCTCAGTCCATCTGACACTTTATAAGCTTATTCTAAGAATGACACCCAAAATCCTACCATCCTAATCAGTGTTACAAGTTTGTGTGCCTTGATCTTCATATCAATAAGATACGAAGACATATTTAGGGTTTTAGCCTAGGTAGTGAGGACCCCTGACTGAACAGACCGATCGAGATCTAAGGGAATATGTCGTATAACTTAGAATTCTTGATAAACGAGGCTAGAGTCAGGCTCCCCTTCGAATTACACTTTAATATTGTGCTTTTAATGTTTTGACTATAATTAAAATGCATTATAAGTATGCTCAAGCCTCAATAATTTGATATTCATGCAAAATCAATATTTTGATTATACGATTAATTTCAAACCATTGATTCATACGAGACATGATGAAAACTTAGTCCTCGAGCATTTTTTTACATATTTCTTTTCACTTTTATGGAAATACACCAAGTCTTGTGAAGGTTGTGTAAGAGAGGATTAATATTGATGGTCAAATTTTGGCATGTAATACTAATTACATCGAGTCATTCCAATTAAAATTTTACTATTTAAGACTATTTAACATTATCGTTTCACCATCACCACCACCTTAAGTACTCTATCACCACCACTGTTGGACTACCACTCCACCAAATCAACCACCACTACAATCTTCTCAACCACTCTATCACTGCCATCGGTGCACCACCACCGCCGCTCCATCACCACTGCTCTACCACCATTACCACCAGCTCAACCTAGCAACACCACTACCACGTCTCCACCACCACCGTCTCAACCACTCAACTACCAACATTACCACCTCAACCACCACCATCACAACAATTACTTCACCACCACCACCACATAATAAAAATTGTATTTTAGTATTCAGTATGCAACACTAAATCAAAATTATATTTTATTATTTTATTTAATTATAGGAATGAAAAGAATAGAATGAAAACTTATTGAAAAGATCAAAATATATTTACATGGTAATTTAATTTATACAAGAAAAATGTATGAAAAATTAATTTCTAATAAGTTTAACTTTTATTTTGTTATATTATATTTTTTTCAACTTACCTTTTTTTAATTTTTTTAGTTCAAATAAATAAATAAATCTAAATGACCTTTAATAAATTAAAAATAGTGAATAGCTTTTGGTTCAAATATTTTTTTTAATTTGTATTAATAATGATGCGGTGGTAGTGGTGGAGTGGTTTTTTAAGTCTCCAGCCTATAAATATGGCGCTCTCCCTCATTTTCAAGCACCTCTTATTGCTTGATCAAGTGCTTCTAAAGCTTCATTGACTCTCATTCTCGCTTGTGTAAACGTTTTTAAGGCAATATAGTCCTATTTTGCTCTTTTTTCTTAATTGAGCAAAAATTTATTTGGTTCTCAAAAGTTCATCTTTTTTTAGTTTTACATACACTTTGTCCTCCTTGGTCCAAAGCTAATTACCATAATATATAAGAGTAAAATGGGTCTCCCATATTCTACCTTTGCTAATTTTTAGAAAGACTCGACCTCTTTGGTTGTTGTATACCATGGAGCTCCAATCTAGCCGTGTGACACAACCTAGGGTATAAAAACCTAAATTCTCAAAATTTGATCAATTAAGCCTGGTCTATTAAACACTTTATAAACTACTAGGTCCATCCAGCGTTCAAAATGCTTTAAGCTCAGTTCGTCCAGTATACAACACAAAATTAGTTTTCAATCAAAACCCAGTCCGTCTGGCAGCTCATAAGCTCATTTTAAGAATGACACCCAAAATCCTACCATCCTAATCAATGTTAGAAGTTTATGTGCTCTGATGTTCATATAAATGAGGTAAGAAGACATATGTAGGGTTTCAACCTAGGTAGTAGGCCCCCCGACCAAACAGACCGATCGAGATCTAGAGAAATATGTTGTATAATCTAGAATTCTTGATAAACAAGGCTAGAGTAAGGCTTCCCTCCTAATTACACTTTGTTACTTCAATATTGTGCTTTTAATGTTTTGACTATAATTAAAATGCATTTATGTATGCTCATGTGTCAGTAATTTGACATTCATGCAAAATCAATATTTTGATTATGCGATTAATTTTAAACCATTGGTTCATATGAGAGATGGTGAAAACCTAATTCTCCAACCCAATGATTTGAGGCTAGTGCTTTTATCTTAGAAGGTAAAACTAAATGTAGTAAAACACGAGGTTTTTTACCTTATATTTTTTTTGAAGATAAAAAGAAAATAAGGTTGCGACTCTAAACACATCAGACACCTGTCAAAGTGTTCTAAAGAGCTAATTCAACTATTTAAGCATTAACCAAGCCATAACCAAATAAAAGGAACTGCAAGGAGTTCCTATTATTCATGAAAAATTGACTAATGAGCCCATTTTGTTAGACTCTATCCTTCGGATATTTCCCATGGCGCTCGAGAGGGGCACTATTTTTTTCAGGCTTGGCGATGGTCACCCTATTTGTGTCTAGCTTGGCAGTTGTCATCCTGTTTACTGGATTGCAACTGGTCACCCTATTTATAAGATTAGCACTAGTCGTTGTGTTTGTATCTATGGGTTGGCGCTGGTCGCCCTATTTTGAGTGTGGTGGCACTAGTTGCCTTGATTCTGAGTTTGGTGGCACTGATTACCCTGGTTCTGATCCTGGTGACAATGACTACCCTAACTCTATGTTTGGTGACCCTAATTGCCCTGGTCTTGAATGAATTTGACATTGATCACCCTATTTATAGTTGTGCATTGGCACTGGTCGCCCTGTATTTGTCTAGTTTGGCGCTGGTCGCCCTGTTTTTGATTAAGTTAGCACTGATGATTTTGTTCTTGTGTTTTGATCTAAAAAATCATGATGCATGACATGCCAATTTCGATTTCCTGACTTAATTTTTGAGGGAGTTTTTGTGAGAGAATTAGACCCGATATGCCAATGTTCATTCTTGGTTTGGCTTTCTTCTCTTTCTCTCTTTTCCTTTCTTCTCTCTCTTTTTTCTTAATGGACACGTCGAAGCCGTATAGCCTAAAATTGGCGCCATTGTCCTCCTAAATGTTGCCATTTTAGCACTTTTTTTAGGCTAGAATGGTGTCATTTTAGGGCTTATTAGTGCCGATCATGGCTCGATAGGTGCCGTTGCATTTAGGAGGGAAGCTAAAGGCTTATAAATACTTCATTTATGGCTTTAAAATGTTGTTGTTTAGCGCCTTGGGGCCCAATTTTCCAAAATTTTTATATACTCTGCCCAAAAATGGAGCCATTCCTCAATTATGGCATGCAAAGGTGAACCAAGAGGCTAATAAAGGTTGAAAAATTAATTTAAGCCGGTACGGTATAGCTTTAGTGACATTGAGAGGCTTACCGATAGACCCAGCTTTTTTGGATGCATGTCTACACCTGTGGGATCCACAAACTCATGTTTTTCGATTTGGTACATATTTTGAGGAGATCTGTCCGACATACAAGGAGCTTATGGCTCTATTGGGCAGTAGTTCTGAGAGGGCTCCGATGGTTGCACTGTCCAGGATCAAGTTTTTTAGGAGCTTCATGAGGATGCTAGGTCTCTCTATGGTAGAGGCTAGAAAGCTGTTAGTAGGAGATTAGGTAGATTTGTCTGGGCTGATGGAGCGGTATTTGGATCCACTCAATTTTATTGACTTGAAGCACCAAAGGTTCAGGATTAGGGCTTTGGTTTTCTGCTTATGAGCATTGGTATACGGATTGGTTCAATAGGTTGGGGGGGTTTGAGTGTGGCAGACCTAGTCCTTCAGATGAAGCTAGGTGCTAGGATTTCCAGTATGGCTTTGGTAGAGACTATTCTAAGCCTCGACTGAGCTTACGAGGTAGAGGGAATCTGGTCAGCTAGTTCGATCCTACTTCAAGTAAGCATTCTTCAATTAATTTTTATTATGCTTTAGATAGGGTGCTTTCTAAGAAAAGGCATAGGCTTTAGTTGCATATGGATGCCTGCTTGAGGGTCTGAGCAGTGAGGGCAAGGTTTGGTCTTACACGCTTTAAAAAAGGCTTTGCATTATTTTGATTATCGTATAGCTGGATCTATTGTCATAGTGCAATATCTAATCTTACAAGTCTGGTTGAGGGACCATCTGAGGGTAGTGGAGCAACCACGAAGTTGCCTATATGAGCCATCGCAGTACCGATCTAGACGAGTCATGGTGAGACTCGGGTCAGATGATGAGTGGTTGCGATGGTTGTTGGCATTGAGGCTAGATTAGTTTTTGTGGAGGTGTGACTGGTATGAGATTATCTAGTTTCTGGTTTGGTTGGCTAGATACTAGATGGCTTATCTGCTTGGCATGGATAGTGTCACTTTTTATCCTAGTTCTAGGCAAATGAGAGAGATGGGGCATGTTCTGAGGTTGCCGCTAGCTAGAGCTTTTTTTCAGGATATACTAATTTCTCCTCGGATTACTGTGGTTATACTGGGTAGCTGGTCTAGGGGGCCTAATGTGATTGAGGCTGGAGTTTCTGGGGGCAGGATTGGTGCTTATGAGACTTGGTGGTTTGCTAAGCATGGTGATTGGGAAAGAGGGCGTAGAAGGACTCTAACTCAATAGACGGATGCTAAACTTCAGATATTGACTGAGACGACCTTAGACTCTACTAGACGGGTTGACCCAGAGGAATTTCATGACTCTAGGGGGATGCCTTTGAGGCAGCATAGACAGTTCGACTAGTCCTTCGGTGCATGTTGACCTTATATTGAAAGGGTAGGATTTTTGTTTGTTATTTTTTTTTGGGTTTTTCACTCAACCCATATTTTTATGAGGACTTTGAGATAGGATACTAACCCATGATGTATGGAGGGTTCAATTGACACATTATCATTTTTTGAACGCTTTGGATAGTGGACATATAAATCACTGACACAAATGGACAGGCGATAGAGATAGAGACCTGAGTGATAGGGCTTTTATGATTGTCCTTTTACATAGCTTGTACTGATTTGAGACATGTAAAAAGGGAATCATTTTGATACTTTTGAGAAGGAAATTCAGTTTTATCCTTTATGAGATTGTCACTTTTAGGCCTTAATTGTTACCTAGGTTGAACCTTTTAGGTTTTCGACCTAGTAGGCTACCCTAACTTTTGCCTAAGCTACCCTTTTTGGGTTTTTAACTTAGCGAGATTTTGATTTTGCCTATGCTGCCTACCCTTGCAGGTTTTCCAATTAGCTTATTATGTTTATATTTTTTTTTCATTAGCACAGAAAATCTAAAATTTTCAAGAGAAGAGGAGCAAAAATGTATTATTATTATTATCATTGCGACTGCACCCATAGATTAGGCTACCTACATATCCTGTACTTTTGAAACATAATTCCAGGAGTCAAGTCACTGTAGTTCAATTTAATGATGACATATAGGAGCAATATTTCTTGTGCTAATGCCTAAATGCATTCACATAATGTATCTTTTAAGCTGATCCAAGTTGCATTGATTGGTAAGTTCGTTGCCATCTATATATACAAGATGACGCCACCTCTAGAGAGGATTTTCTTTAGTATGTAGGGGTCTGCCTAGTTTATCCTGAATTTACCCTAGGGATCTTGCATAGGAGCTCTGATTTCCTTGAGTACAAGACAATCCTCTTTGAGTTTCCAATCCTAGATTCTCTTGTTGAAGTGCCTTGCTATTCTCTGCTGGTAACTCTAAATCTAATTAAGAACTTCTAGACTTTTCTCATTGATAATGTTCAACTGGTTATGATAATTCGGGACCCATTCTGTTTTGGGTAGTTGACTTTCTCTCGTGACCTTGATTGATCTGAATTGAACTTCAATAGGGAGGACCGCTTCCATCCTATACACGAGCGATAAGGTGTCGCCCTAGTTGGCACCCTAATGGAGGTTCTATATCCCCATAAGCCAAAAGGCAGCTATTCATGCTAACTTCTGTGAGTGTGAATCATCTTTTGGAGGATGTTCTTGATCGACTTGTTTGCTACTTTGACTGCTTCATTGGTTTGGGGCCTGTACATTGAAGAGTGATGGTGTTGGATTTTGTACTTAGTCATCAAGACGAAGACTTCTTTCTGGAAGTGAGACCCATTATTTGTTATGATCTCAAAAGGAACTCCATATCTGCATATGATGTTTGTTTGGATGAACTGAGCTACTTTTTTAGAGTTCAGAACATGGTAAGAGGTAGCTTTTACCCATTTGGTGAAGTAATCGATGGCTACCAGGATGTACTCATGTTGATTAGAGAACTTGGGTGTGATTTTGCCAATCACGTCAATTCCCTAAGTCGCAAAGGGCCATGGTGTAGTGATAAGGTGAAGAGCCACCGGGGGCAATTTCTAGAGCTTGGCATAAATCTGGCATTTATGAAACTTCTGAATATATTTGATGCAATCTAATCGCATGGTCAACCAATAATAATCCTGATTGGTGATCTTATAGGCTAAAGCCATTTTGTTCATGTGGGGGCCTTCTTCCCCGCCATGTATCCGTTGCATAATCTATTGATCTTCTTCTTCGGTCACGCACCTGAGAGGGTAACATTTTTACTTGTTTGTTACATTACAATATCAGCGGAAGATTCAATAATTTCGAAGAAAACTTTTCAAATAACTAAATAACTCATGTAAATAAATTTATGTCAATATTAAATAGAAGAACAAATCCCTATAGAATAAAATTATTTTTCATATATCTATAAAGCAACATTTATAAAAGAGTGTCTGAAATTAAAACATTAGTTTCTTTGTTAAACCTTCAATAATAAAATTTAAATAATCAAATTGAATTAAAAATAGTCTATCAATTAAAACTTAAAATAAGTTTAGTATAAAATTTCAATTCCCAGACTACTATTGTCACGACCCAAAATCGTGGGCCGGACCGGCACTAGGACCTAGGTAAGCTTAAGGCACCCGAGGCCCGTAGTAAGCCTAAACTATCACAATCCATCCCTATTATCATTTGACTATCGGAATAGTAAGCCCATATTATG
>CANUEX010104935.1:0-18603 GCA_948099535.1 Jatropha multifida
TAATGCTGGGTCAGAATTATTAACTCTGATTGTCTTATGAAAAATGTCATAATATGGGCTTACTATTCCGATAGTCAAATGATAATAGGGATGGATTGTGATAGTTTAGGCTTACTACTGGCCTCGGGTGCCTTAAGCTTACCTAGGTCCTAGTGCCGGTTCGGCCCACGATTTTGGGTCGTGACACAAATACAGAAGTGTTTATGGTGGAATGGACTAGTGAGTCTGATATATATAAAATTAGGAAAAATATAAATCATGCATGCATGGTGCTTCCGTCATAGTGGAGTTCCTTAAAATAATAAGATTAAGGTTTTAAATTTTTAGATTTAAGAGTTTAGTATTGAGATTTAAGGCACTAAATTTTTCCCCTTCAAATATGGTCGAGTTAAAACTTAACGGAATATGTGTTTAGTTTTATATAAAATAACAGAATATAAATAAAAACTGATCAAACAGAAATAAGAAAAAAAAACAATGAATCCATTTTTTTCCATTGCATTCTACAATACACAAGGTTTTCCAAATCAAAAATCGTACTCTCAGATGTAAGTCCCATTTTGTTTTTGTGTGCTTGTGCATGGATAGATAATTGATAAGCTTTGATCATTTAAAGCATGAAAAATTTGAGACCTACCAAATCACACACCAAAAAAAAAAAAATTCATGTGAAATAATTATTTTGCTCTCATAAGCTTCTAGTGGGCTCGCAAAAACAAATAGATAGAGAGGGTTATGATCTTTTATAATGGGAAACTAACATTGATGAATATGGACAGGGCATGCTTATTGTGGCATCTTTGTCTTTGAACTAAATATATTTATGAGTCACTAACGTTAACGGGGAGCACCATTACAATTTAGACAACAAGCAGATGATAAGAAATTGGTTTTTTCTGTTTAATTATTTATGGGAATGAAATATTGCTGATAATTATTATTATAATTAATGAACACTAAGACAAGCTAACTAGACAAAAAATTAGCATGTAAAAGGATTTAGCACGCCATGCCTGCTAAAAGGTGAATGAATCACAACGGTGATAGATCATGCTAAAGTAACTTATGATGAACAATAATCATCTATAGCTATCATTCCAATTTTTCACATTGTATATGTATATAACTACATAGGATAATCATATAACTACTCAATATGTATCATTTTTTTTCTTTTTTACAATTTTCACTAATTCTTTTAATTTTATTAATTGGTATTTTGAAATGATTTTTCTTAATAATCGTAGCCTTTGTCATATTGCTGTTGAAAATAACCGGATCACACAGAGTGTAATGAATTTTTCACCGAAGAGAACCACTAAAATATTTCATGCTTGTGCATTAAAAGGAACGATACATATTTACAAAATGCAGTGAAGCTTGCGGAGGAGATTTTTAACATATATTTGATGTTTAGCAATGATTTAAGGGTCCCCCAGTGTATCAAACTTTAGCCTTTCAATAATGGAAGAATTTTTGTTGGATTTTTTTTTTATTTTTTATTTTCATCAAAAGTGAAAAAACACATTTGCTTTTTTGGTACTAAAAAAGGGTGCATGGGATTGGAAACCTGCATTGACTTAGGAAGCAATTACAAAATGTGGGGTCATTTTGGTCAATTGTGTGTGCTATATAACTATTGATTCAATTGTGGCCAACCCCATTACTTGAGCATTGGCTGCCTATATTGATTTGAACCCATTTCTCAACAAACATAATGACACTAACTTCCCTTTATGGCCTCCACATTGGAAGCAAATTTCAGAATCAAAGAATCCTAAATGCAAAGCTGCATTTGGTCCAAAGCACAAGAAAGTATTCCATTGTGCTTATGACTTTGTGTCTTACTTGTATTTTTTGCCATTTGATATGACCCTATATTCCTCTCTTTCTTTCTTTCTTAGAATTGTCCAATTAATTATAACCTATGCTTTGTGCTTCAAAAGCTTACTTAGAAATTTTGCTTAATGCAATTCAAAATTTAAGTTGCAAAGCAATATTTTAAGCACTATAATCATTTCTCATGTATCATATTGCTTACTATTTTGAAGATTTTGGTATGATAATACTACCTTAGTAGATTTTAATTCTAGTTTTTGACTACAACTTTGACTAATATAATTATTTAAATATAAATTTATTTTGCATCAAATTTCACCGTAACCGAGTAATTGACAGTTGAATCAACGAAAATGAGCTATATTTTTTAGCAAATTTTATCTATAAAGTTATTGATTTGAAATTTTAAATCGTCACGGTTGCGAGAGGTTCGGCTGAATGATCATTTTCTTAATTTTTCATTAAGATTTTATTTGACAATCATCCAAAAAAATAAAGCAATTGCAAAAGAAACCTCAATCATTATGGAAACTAAAAATGAAAACATTAATCACCTGAAATTACTTTAGAGCATCTAAAGGAATGGCATATAGAGGATCTAAAGAATTTTAAATGGCTAGGAATGATGGTTGAAGGATTTAGTGGCCCATTATTTTACAAGCCCAAAAATAGAAAGGCCAGCAAAAATCCGAAACAAGCAGACATAAATAATCTAGAAGATTGTCTGACGTGGCAATACATAATTTCTTTTCTTTTCTTACTTTCCCATAATCTTAACCTTTAAACTGCCAACTTAAACCAAATCAGGCGCATACATAACCGTTACACCATTTGCCGGTCATCGGAGCTACGATCGCTGGTGTTCTTCGCGACGCTCCAGGTACTGTTTATGGATCTTTCTCTTTAATGTTTGCGCATCTTAATGTTAGGGTCTACTCTCGCAAAAAGGAAAATCAATGTTATGCTTGGATTGGTTGCTGAGAAAATGCGTGGAAGTGACGGAAATCAGAAAGGAAACTGAGTTCATGTGGTGTAGTATCTTTAACTCTTCCATATGCTAGAGATTGAACTAACTGGCTACGAAATGCTTTTTTTTAATCAGTCATTACTCTGGCGAGTTGCCTCTTATGTATGATTTTACGGTTTTACTATTTATAAACACACAAACGAGTAAAAACAATACATAAATTCTGAATTAAGTAAAATTAGATTAGAATCTCATTTTTAGTAGTAGAATTGGTATGATTTTACGAATTTATGATACAAATCTTACAATTTTAATGTTTATGCTTTATGATAGTGTTCTTTAAAGTATTATGAAACTTATTACCCTTTTTTTATTTAAAAAAACCATTAATGTTATTAAATTTTTAGAAATTAAAATTTGATTAATTATACTCTCAAAAAAAATATGTACTTCATTAATAATTAAATAGTATCAGTAAGTTTTATTTATGTTTTGCTATATATATAAATAGGTTGTGTAATTCATTGTTGGAATATATATTACTTTTACTTTATTATCATTTATAAACATTTCAAAATTGAAATTAAACTTCAAGATATATGAAATGTTAGACAATTTGTTGAGCATTTGTTTAATAGAAGTTATTGTCATAAAATTATCTTAATTAAAGAATTATTAACTTTAAAATAAAATAATTTGAATTTTAAACTTAAGATTATATTAAAAACACACATATATAATTTTTACATGATTTGTTATATTTTAAATTTACAATTTGAATTTGAAAACCCCTTTCTGATTCTTGGTTAAAATGCAAGCATACAAGGTTAACAAACTTGATGGCAGTTAAAATTGGTCTTTACCTAAAGCAAATTACTATATTGAATCAAGTTTTCAGAACTTGTCATATATAGTAGAACTTGCCATATTATGTTATAGTCATAGATTTGAATGGGTATGAGGTAAGGCTGTGTTTCGCGTCTCCAAACACTCTTATTGTAAATACATTTTCTTGTTCTTTTAGGTAAGAATTGAAGGAATCGAATTTATATGCTAATACTATGATCAGCTCAACCTGTTCATTGTTCTTTTTGCTTTTTCGAACTGACTAATGTTATATTTGTTAGTGTGATGGTAACTCTTATAGCAATGCATATGCTAACGGTTTAGCTCAGGAGGTTAGCTAATTAAACTTTATGAGGATGTTGAAACATCTCCTTGATAGTTACAGGAGTGAAATAATCACCTTTTTGAGCTATATGTGAAGCATTCTTAGCTGGACCTACCTTTGTTAGAAGTGGAATGGCATGAAGACGAACTAAGGGGAATTTACTTTTCTGTTGTTTGATCTACTTGCAACTGCATTTGGGGTCTGAAGAAGTTTTGGTCTCAGGTTCACCACTGGAAGCAAAATTTCTCCGCAGTTTCTTGGTTACAAATGACCTATTGAAACAAGTAATTGAAAGGAAACAATATATTTTTGGATAAGGATTGAATTTGCCACGTAACAAGAGATCCAGCTCACTAAACTTGTTCTGCAGACAGGGATTGGGTCAAATGAATTGTTTTCACGGACTGAGCAATCATTGATACTGGTATGATGGTGAATCATTTCATGCACTCTTCAAATTTAAAACAACAAATACTGCTATATATACAGATGAAAAGTATGAATAATTTGACCTGGTCTTTACAATCAAAACAAAAAAATCGAAGTAACCAATATTTTGCATTAACTGAATAATCATATGCATTGCTGACTGTAGAGGGGAATCATTCTGTTTTGCTCATTAGTTGTCTTGCTCATGTCTCCTGACATATGTTTCAAAGTAGACTTAAAAATCTAAATATTGCATAAGAGACAACAATGCTTTCTTGATTTTTTTATTTTTTCCGTTGTCATATGGTTTTCATTCTGTTTTCCTTTTTTGCTGTCAGCAAATTGATACAGGATGTCTGGTGCACAGGATGGAGCCTTGGGAAGACCCAAGGCAGAATGGACGCCAACACGTGATGCTTATCTGGTCGAGCTTTTTATTGAGCAACATAATTGCGGAAGGACTGCCTATAACGAATTTAAAAATGAAGTGATTAGATCCGTCACTCGTGATTTTAACAAGAAGTTTGGCATGAATTTGGAAGAAAACCAGATTAAAAACCGTTACAATGTGATGAAAAAAGATTATGGTGTCGTTAAAACCCTGCTTAGTCATATTGGATTTGGATGGGATGAAACACGTCAAATGGTTGTGGCTGATGATAAAGTTTGGGATGGCTACATTGCTGTAAGTATACTTTACTTATAGATTGCATTTGATGCATTGAAAGAAGCTTACAACATACCATTGTATCTGTAGATACGAAGTGAAGCAAGACCTTTCCGGAGAAAGAGCTTTCCTCTGTATAAAGTTATGTCCGTCATATTTGAAGGTAAATCCCATGTTCTTTGTTACTAGTGTTTTAAGCTGTTCTGGTATTCAAAGACTTGCCTGGCACAGGAGAAAGAGTCACGGGGAGATTTCTGGTTCCAGGGGGATTACTTGTTGAAACTGAAGAAGGAAATAGCAATACAGAAACAGTGAGATCCTCTGAGCCTAATAATCTAGCTACACAAGTAGTTGATTGTACTCTTGATTCTGATTCAATTATTCGCATAAATGACACACAACCAAGGAAGCGCAAAACTGGTGTGGCGTCAGCATCAGGTCGGAAGAAACGAGGATGTGATAATGTTGGAGAGACATTAGAGAATGCTTTATATGAGATGTTCTCAGCAGCCACATTGAGAGCAGTGCAAAGGAATGTGTTGTATCAGAAAACTATGTATCAAAAATGCCTGGAGGACTTGCAGAAATTACAAGAGTTGAATGATACTGAATTTACTAAGGCTGTTAATGTTCTCAAAGATGATAAGAATGCAATTGCATTCATGACCATCAAAGGGCCTCGGCGTCTGATATGGCTGAGATCTCTATGGCAACCGTAGTGACTATAAATTACCATGTCTGCTAATCTTAGGAACTTGGCATATACATGTACATCAGTATTCTATTGACTGTAATTGTTCTATGTCATTGATTTGTTCATGAAAATTTTTGTTTTACTTTTATTTTTTGATTTTTGATAGCTATTCAAATATTACTAGAAAGGAACTGTGAGTAAAAGGCGTTGCCCAATTGCTGTTGCCCATAACAGCTAACCGTTTGTTTTCAGGGCTTTCGAATAGTGAAGAATTAACCGCCTTAAATAAAATAACCGCCTAAAAACGGTTATGGGTCAACAGTCAGAGCACAAAAACCACAAACAAAAGGTGTGCAATTAACAAAAGCAGAGATCCCCACACAGACACTATCTAGCTTCTTTCTTGTTAAGAAAAGTAAAGTTCCTTACTCACTCTCGAACGCAAACTTTTTCTCATTCAATTCAATTCAATTCTGTCTTTCTCATATCTCTTTAATCAATAATAATGGATCATCTCCATCACTCTCTCTCCGCCACCTTTCTCACTCTCCTCTTGCTTTCTTCTCCCTCAGGTATTTCCAAGTCAGTTCCACTGACAATTTCTGTTTCTTCTTCTTCTTCTTCTTCTTTACTTTTACTTACATTTTTTTTATTTCTATTCTCGCAGATGTTGAATCGGCTACTTTCAAGTTCGTCAACAAGTGCCGCTACACGGTCTGGCCTGGCTTACTTTCCGGCGCCGGTACGGCACAGCTTCCTACCACAGGCTTCGTTCTCGAAACCGGCAAATCAAAGATAGTAAATATACCCAGATCCTGGTCGGGTCGGGTGTGGGGTCGGACTCAATGTAACCAAGATTCTTCGGGTAAATTTTCTTGTCTTACAGGCGATTGTGGGTCAGGGAAGCTCGAATGTGGCGGGAGCGGCGCTATTCCACCTGCTACTTTAGCGGAATTCACTCTAAACGGCGCTGGAGGATTGGATTTTTATGATGTCAGCTTAGTCGACGGGTACAATCTCCCTATGCTTTTGATCCCAAAAAAAGTGACCAACGGCGGTTGCGGCGCCACCGGGTGTTTGATTGATCTAAACGGAGCGTGCCCAAAGGAGTTGAAATTAGCAGCGCGTGTGAACGGGAAGTTTGGGGTGGCGTGTAGAAGCGCATGTGAGGCATTTGGAGAACCGCAATACTGTTGTAGCGATGCCTACTCTACACCTGACACGTGCTCGCCTTCTATGTATTCGCTATTTTTTAAACACGCTTGCCCACGCGCTTATAGTTATGCGTACGATGACAAGACCAGTACTTACACGTGTGCCAATACCGACTACATAATCATATTTTGCCCGCCACCATATTCCAGGTAAAATTACCAACTAACCTCATGGCATATCTCTTTTAATTCATAATATTATAAAATGTGCAAGGGTGTTGAGTCATTTGGGTACCCAACCCAGTTGCCACGCTGGTAGGCTCCAGAAAATTCGGGTGTTAATGAAGTAGAGAATTATTGAGGTCTGATGGGGACGAATGAGTGACCAAATAGATATTTGAATTTTTTTTTTCCCTTTTATTCATTGGAGCTGAAATAACACTGCAGCTGACACTATTGGCTTGCACAGTTGGCTCTGAAAGATGACTCTTAAAACTATATAAATAATTGATGCTACATAAATCTGCCAATTGAGTTTTCTCGTGTGATAGGATAGTAATTCAATGCGGACAGCCCTTATTCCCTAATGAGCTAAAATTTCACTAATTAAATCATTATCTTGATCTAATGGCTGAAAGCGATAATTAAGTGTCCAACATCAGATGGTTTTTGGTACTTGTTCAAGGAAATGTTTGAAAATATCCTATTATATTTTTTCAGTATAATCTTTTCAATCTCTATTTTATATTATTTGTCATATTTAAAATATTACATTTTTAAACAAACCATTAAATTTATCTAAAGTATAATAAATTATTAAATAAAATTGACTATATTACCTTTTATTTCATATTAATTCCGTAAAAAAATCATTAAATTTTGATAGTAATTATTACTCATATATAAAAAATAAATGTAAAAAAAAATATTTATCACTCGTTGAAACTATAAATATTATAAATATTTTGAAATAACTTATTTTTTTTAAGTATTATGAAACAGAAATACTAATTAAGGACTTTGTGAACTTGCTGACCTTTTTTTTTTGTGTCAATTTTACCCAAATTTTAGTCTTTTGTGATAATAACACTCATTAACGATGCAGTTACAAATAAAGAAGTATTTTCATCTTTTTTTAAAATACTGCCTAAAACTGTCGATTTTGACCGTGGAGTCCACGTAGAAAATGGTGTCGTGTATTGAGACTGTTCTGTATGAAATGATCCCAAATCTTTTTGTTGGCGGAAGCGAATCAACAAGTGCATGTAGAGAAACTCTGCAAATGCTGGAGGTGTGGCTTACCTAAACATTCTGGAATTACAAAAATAATAGGAACATTCTTGAGTTAGAAACTGGAACCCAAACAGGTCTTCTGTTCCCAGTTTTGGCATAATCAACTCATGAAAGCATGGTCAGATCAGGATTTTGATTTTGAACAAATCTTCAAGACGCTAAGCTGACAAAAGAGCTTTGAGACTTCCTGTCCGAGGATAGAATGTGAATCAATAATGAATGTGCCTAGGATCTATGATTCTGAAGAGGCTGCTTTCCCGGCTCCCCTTTTTCCCGTTTGCTTCCAGTTCATGGAAGATGGGTTAAGGTTCGGGCAAGGCTGGATTCCATTCAGGAAGAGCAGCAATAATGACTGGTTTTCTGTGCCCCTATTAGAGGCAGATTTTTCTGACGGGATGAGAGCCTTGGCTGCCACTATTTATTTTAGTAGCTATCAGTTGTTTTACTGTCATTCCATTAAAAGATTTTTAAGAAATCATCAAATAGTAAAAGAAATATGTCTTAAAAAAAAAACCAATTGAGGTAAATTCACTGTTGTTTCCCTTTGCTTTTCTGAACTGCAATTTTTAAGGAATTGCAAATCTTGTAAACGCTTTTCTTGTTTGTTTTCCCTTTGCTTTTATATACTAATTTTGAAGGAATTTGCAAATCTCGCAAAAAGTTTTCTCTAACAACCGAGCCAATTGGAAATATATCTTCTAAAGGGATTTTATGTGTATTTATATAGTTTAAGGTACCATATAATATTGCGCTCATATTAGCATTGCAACAAAGTGTATATGTTATTTGCATATAAATTAAGTTTTAAATTTCTCTTCCCTATTAGTTAAAATAATGGCTGAAATATACTATTTATTTAATTTATTCTTTTGAAAAGAAAATGTTGAATTAATCTAGTGGTATTATTGAAGGCTCTCTCTTTTTAGTTCAACTACTGAAGCATCTGATATAGGGATGTACACTACTGAAGAAACACCTCATTTCATTTCCTTAAGGTTAAAATTTATTCATTAAAACATTCCAATTTGCATTTTATGCATATTGGTTTTACGCTAAGCATTGCTAGCAAGAAAATTGTTTTTTTTTTTTCCTTTTACGCTGTAAATTTGTCTCCACTACATGATTTCATATACACATGCACATAATTTCTGTGGATATCTGCAGCCAGAAATTGCTGGGAAGACGAAAAGATGGGGCACAACTACCACTGGTAAACAAGACAATGATGTATATATCAAGCAAATATACAAATAGCGGATCATCCCCAGGTGTAGTTCAAGTGCAACTTCCTAGTCCTGGCGCAGCCTATTTTATAATAGCAGTTTTGCTGATTTGGCCAATTATTTTACCCTTGTAACTAACGATTGGCCTGGACTGAACACTTCCAGGCAGATAGTAACACAATTTCCAGCTGAGGAGCAGAGTCATCTTCCTCAAATGCACATATTATGTTGATCAAATGACTCAAAAGGGACTCGCCAATTTCAAACACTCGAGTGTGTATATTTCTTCCTCTTACCCTCTGTTAGCTTTTT
Source organism: Jatropha multifida (assembly GCA_948099535.1). Lineage (NCBI taxonomy): Eukaryota > Viridiplantae > Streptophyta > Magnoliopsida > Malpighiales > Euphorbiaceae > Jatropha > Jatropha multifida. The sequence goes on from CANUEX010104935.1 coordinate 9,750, forward strand.
TGGTTTTGGCTATACATGTGATAGTGATTTTTGGGATATTGTATTTCTAGTGTCTTTATATCTCTTTCCCCTTTTTTACATTGATTTTTGTAATATATTTTTATATATATAAGTTTTCGAAATGATTAGAAGATTGGTAAACGATCAAAGCAAAATTTGACTTGACAAATTTTCTTGAACATTGGAAAGCATTTCCAGTGAATTATTTGAGATCAATCCAAATCGAGTTTTCTTTTTTAATTTCAATTGTTGGAATGGTAAAGATATCTTCTATTTTCCATTTTGGAAAATGTTATGAGAAACCTTGTTGATTTTGTTGTATAAGCTAAGATCTCTGGTCGATGGAGGAATGAATTCAAATGAAAATTTTCCATCTTTTGCTCTATTTGTTTGGAAGAAAAACAGAAGGGTCAATTGTCTCAATTTCTGATTTATGCTATTCTTGTTTCTAATGAGAAAAAACTTGTGGTTAGGTGTCTCAAACATTAATTGTTTTTGCAATCAACTGTGTTTATTGATCATTGGCTTACTCGAGCACTGAGTAGGATGACTAGGTTTTCCAGTTGATTATGCAGACAGCCATCTGATTGTAAACCTCATGTTTCAAATTGAAAAATTGTTTAAACGTTAATAAAATTCCTCCAGCAAAACCTTCACTCACCAACACCAACGAGTGGAATAGGTTCAGTGAAGAACGATAACTGATGATCGATCATCAAATCCAAAATCCTCACTAGAGATTATTACTCAAGTTCATGCGAATTCTTAATAGTTTTACGATTTCTCTAACTGTAAATCACCATAGCATAACTCTCAAATTTGGGTCTTTATAAGACTTCTAATTTTCCTTTTCTTTTTTATCTTATGAGCTATACCTTTTGATGATAGAACGCTGTTATATATTCAAAGAATCAAAATGCAGGAATATCCAAAATAAGAGCTGGAGGGACAGTACCTCACCCCATAGAGCCAGATTTTGAAGCAGCTACTCCAGCTAGAGAGTGAGCACACTGGTTTTCTGACTTTTAAATATAAATACATTTTAAAATTTTTTTTTGTTATGAAATTAACTTAATCTATATAAATTTATTTACTAAACTCTCAATTAAGTTTGTATTTGAATTCTCAAATCATTATTTCAAAACTCATTTCTGATATGAAACATCTTACATTATGTTTAATTTAAATTTTTTATTAAACTCGCAGCTCAAATCAAACATTATTATTTTTAACGGGATCAATTTCTTAACAGTAAATACTTTTTGCCTGAAGTTGTTAGCCTGAAAATCAAATTCAATTTAAAACTCTTTTTGTTATTATAATATAAAAATATTTGTTTTTACTTAAATTTTATAAAAAAATTGAGTGAATAAATTCAAGAGAGGCAATGGCTAAGGAGAAATAATAAATAAATAAAAAGACGAGTTAAATGGCTAACTTTTTTTTAACTTTTCTCTTTTCTTCGTCTAAACTCTAAACCAGTATTGTTCCTAGCAAGCTTAAAGTTTATTTTAAATATTATTTTTTCAGTCCTAAATTTATAATCTCAGGTACTTTTTCCTTCTCTCCCAAAAGTTCAATAGCAAAGATCATTTGTCTTTATATCAGATAGTATTTTCAGACAGATGGGTTGATATGAGATGGATTTCTTTGTTCGATTATGAAAAGACTGCTCCATGCGAAAATTAAAATCCACACATGAAATTAGTAGGTGACATAAGAAAGATTAAAAATCAGAAGTTGCAGAGAAAGAAAAATGAATTCGGCAATGTTATGCAGACACCTTTGATTATCTCTCCGCAGATCTGTTTACGAAAACGGTTCCTGTGGATGGTTCTTGCGAAAAATGTTCTTGCACATCTCTCATTCATGATTAAGAATTTTTTTTTTTTTGAGGATTTATATGGAAAAATGATCCTTTGATGGATACGGATTCATCTTAGATAAACTCTAGCCACAGAGCGATATGCAGCAAGACTTGATGCTACCAGAAAATCCGTAGAAAATCAGCTTTAATTTTTTATCTTGAAACGAATTTTATTTTTGTACGAACTATTTAATTTTGTTTTTCAAAGATGGTTTTTATAAAATGAAATGAAACTTCAGATTTAATTTTTTAAAAATAAATTTTTAATAACAAAACCAAATAAATGCTCTGATGTAAAAAGTAAAAACTACATTCTCATCAACAAAACTAAATGAACTGTTTAATATAAAAATTTATGAAAGTATGTTTGTTATTGTTCTTATTTGTTAAGAAGATAAGCGTATTTTTGGATTAATAATTCAATCTCTCCTTTGACTCCTTTTTTTTCACTTCACAAACAGAATGTTTGAACAAAATTTGCGGAAAGACGGAATGAAAATATATAAATACCAAAAAATATTTTTAAAAATACAAAAATTGACTAGTTGTATTTCAATATATATTTTCCATTATATAAAAAATGATGTAATTTTACTTTTAATTTCATAATGTCATATAATTTTAATTTATTATTTTTTAATCATTAAACTTCGATATTTGTTTCAACGAAAGATCATCCATTGAAATCTAGACATCAATAATACTAACTTCGTACTAAAAGTAAAATATTTCATTTTAAAAAAAAATCATATTTTCTCCTAATATTTTTATTTGAAATCTATATATTAATTTATTTAACAAAATAACACTATTTACATGAAACAAGTTATTGAGAAATAAAAAAGAAAACGAATTTACACTTTATTATTTATATTTAATTTGTAGCATTTTTTCTTCCCTTTCCTTTATTTCTATCTACGGATTGTCGGCCAATTTGCGACGCAGACTGGTTATGTGAAAAGAATTTTCAGATCTGATTGGCAAAACACATCTATAGAGAAGGACGAATAATTTTAATTGTAACTAAACACTGAACTGAATTAGACAGTCTCTAACAATAGTGTTCAAACACTGGTGGATTAAAAGAAATTATTCTACTTTGAAAAGAAAATGCTAATAATAATAAGTAGGGAGTATCATTTTTGTACCTCTGAGTCTGAGTAGAAACATTTTGAGTAACTGAATTTGACCCATTCATTCAGAGTTCAGAGACCCTTTGTCTTCCTCCAAGATATTAAAGGACCACAAACATTAAATAAGACACGGGAGGCATTGAAAGTTGAAAATAATCCATAGCTAATCTATAATACAGAGCAGGATAGGAATGAGCTCTGCACATGCCTTCCCATTCTCAAATGTTTATCTAATTAATTTAAATATATAAACAGCCTGGCCAGGGACCATACTTAAGCTTCAACCCTTCCACCCATTCTTTGATGTTGTTGGAATTTTCAGTCAAACTCTATCTTCTCTTCCTATTTGCAACATTCTTTCTTAGTGCAACATCCTCTATTTATATATACAATAGGGATAAAACGAGACAAAGGGAAATTAAGATGTAGTGTGTGTGTATATATATTAAAAGAAATTTTATTCATTAGTCAAAGCATGTTGGTTCATTGTATTTGACAGAATCATGGGAGTAAAATCAGTATATTGTGTGAAAGTTAAGGTAATGTTATCACCTTGGTTATGCATATATTTATTAAACATAATAAAATTACACTCTCCAAAATAGTATTCTCAAACCCTAAAACCTTAAGAGCTAAACCCTGAATTCTAAACTCTTAAACCCAAAACCCGCCATGTATATTTTTTCCATCACCATATAGCTAAAAAATGAACATGAAAAAAAATGGGAAAGAAGATGCAAATTCTTGCTAAGACATGCCATAATAAATGAATTACACTTGTTTATGTGATAGAGATTAGAGAGACTAAAAAGGGGCCGTGAGAGGTTTGGTGGGTGAAATTGCAAGATTTGTTTTGGGTTTGTGGCGTCCCTTAATTTCAAGTTAGGCCGACTAATGTTTAGTTAGTTGTAAGTGTCATCAGCGTCTCAAAGCTAATAATAATTAAGTAAAGCCTGGAGTGATAGGGTTAGATAATTCATGAATGTTTTTAACTCGTACAAGTATTTCTTCAAGTGTGGCAAAATATGAGTTTACCTCATGCGCAGAATGCTACAGGATGAATAAATAAATCCGGTCCACTACATTTTATGGATAAAAGATGAGGTTCAACATGAAATATTAATTTGTTTAATTTTATTTCTCAACTTAGTTAAATTAAAATTTTGTTTTAAGTATTTATATGAATCGGTTGTTGATAGTTGTACAGATATTTATAAAACCGCCCAAGCTGAATTTTAGAAAGTGATTTGATTCGATTTAATCAAAATTGTCTATTTTGACTTAATCAAAATTGTCAAACTAAATCAAACCATTATATATAAATATATATAAACTTTCAAATGTAAATAAATAATTATATATGTCTAATTGGCATGTGGATGTTACTGCTGTGGTAATAGTAAATTTCCAACTTAGCCCTTTAGTAATTCATTAATTGTATTTTAATTCTACAATATTTTTTTAATCCTTTTATTATTCTTTAATTAAATTCCTGCCACAACGGTATTTTACCCACTTAATCCTTTTATAGTTACTCAATACCTGTTTAATATTATTTTTTCACTTAACCCTTTTATTATTCTTTAATTTCACGCTTGCCATTACTTAAATAATTATTTATTTAAAATTTCTTAAATTGTTTTTTTATTTATTTTTTTGATTGTAAAGTGGAGTGTATTATTAATTCTGTAAAACATCCACAATACAAGAGGGAGGCTGATTAAACCAAACCCCCAGGCCTGACATGGAATGTGCACCCGTAGCAAGCACATGACCAACAACATTCGCAGATTGAAAAACAAAGTTACAATCAATATTTCCAATCTCATGTAACACAGATCTACAATCATCAATCACTAAATCCAAATTAGAAGAATCTGTTACACTGACATTGTGAATAACATTAACCACCGATCGAACGTCTGATTCAAGTATGACATTTGACCAACCTTGCATTTTGATCCAGCTCAATGCCTCACGAATAGCTATTGCCTCGGTTGTCTTTGGATTAAAAAACCTAGGAAATCTCCAAGCTTGAGCAACCACAAAAGCTTCATATTCATCTTGCACCACAGCTATGATTCCTATAAATCCCAAGGTGGAACTGACCGAAGCATCCACATTTGACTTAGGCCAACCATGTTCAGGTTTTTGCCAGGAAATGTCCAACACCTCCATTCTGCAGATTGATAGTAACAGCAACATCACGGCATTCTTGAAGATAACGCAATGCCAAGAAATAAACTTGATGAGGAGTCTTGAACTTCCGCTCCCACACAACTTCGTTATGGTTAAACCAAATTGTCCAGCAAATCATTAATATTTGAGAAGCTTGTTCCATTTTCCCATTCGAAAATAATGATTGAAACCAATTTGAAAATTGATTTACACCTGTTTTGCCAACCAACATCTGATAACATCCATACACTTTTGGCAAAAGGACATTGAACCAGCAGGTGCATAATGGTCTCACTAGCACCATGGAAAATCGGGCAATTATCAATGACCTGAAATCATCGCCTTTGAAGAGCATGAAGAGTCGAAAGCACATTCCATAAAGCCCGCCAAACAAAATTCTAGGCTTTTCCTAGAACCTTACTCCGCCATAATCTATTCCAAATTGCTGCATCAGGATCAGTTGAAGCATCATACCGTGACAACAACTTATAAGCACTTTTACTGTATAATCACCAAGTTGTTCATACTTCCAAGCTAGTGTATCAATGTTCCGTCTTGTGCTCAAAGGAAGAGCCAAGATACAATGTTTATCACACTCATTAAAGATCGAAGAAATTAGAGTCTCATTCCACCTTCTACTAACAATCAAACTTGAAACTAGAAAGTGTTCACCATTTTCTGGCTGTTCAGTATTCGCATAGGAATTTGTCAAGTCACATAACCAAGGAGAAGACCAAATAGATGCTTAAGAACCAAAGCAATTCTCCAATGAACACCTGTATGAATTACATCTCTCCTCATATGTATTTCATAATCATAAAACTTCAGGCTTGAAGCTCTTTCCTCATGTCCTCACCAGTACCAAAACAAAGATTTGTAGCAAAAATTCATCAGCCTCCACCACCGCTTCACCAGCACCACTCCATCATATATAGCAGAAGTCTCTTCTATTAGTCCAAAAGCTCCAACATCACTCTTTACATATTATATACACAGATTTATTTTTTTCGGTATTCATTATTATCCAAGAAAATTACATGAATTTAAAGTAGAAAATGAAATGTTCAAAACTGCAGAAATAAAAAAAAGTAACAGGCAAATAAAAAATCAAATATACATAAATTAGAGGATAAAAAGAAGAAGAAGATGGCGGAAGAGAGAGAAAGGAAAGTTGTTGCTAAGCAAAAAGAGTGGAGTGAGAAAGTTAACCGTGGTTAATAGAGTGTTTATTGAAATTTAAATTTTTTTTCTCTCTCTTTGGACTTATTTAAATTATTAAGACTAACGAAAAAATAATATAATTTTAGATGAAAGAATCAAGCTGTTCACGGAATCAAAATTTAGTGATTTCGTTATTGTATTTTGAAAAGTGAGATCCTTATACGTTAATAGACCAAAATTTAGAAACCCAATTATTTTTTCCCCTTGACATTAAATGTTAGATTGTAATAGTTTTTTAAAAAACATTATTTTTGTCAAAATTACTCGTAAGACAAGAATACAATTTAAAATAAAAAAAATGATAATTCATGTAAGATCCAACAACTTCTGAACGGGTCAGGCTTAACCCGAGCCCACAAAATAATTCAATATATCTAAAGAGAATCATTAGTCCCCTATTTTAAGGCACTGCCGTACTGAGCATTGGACAGACAATCGTGTCAGAATTTGGCTTTAATAATTTTAAACTCCTCCGCTCTATTTACCAGAATTATTGAAGTCAATATTTTCTGCATACTAAAATCGAAATCCTAAAAAGACGAGACCACATTGGAATCCAATGGGTTTCACATAATTGCACTGCACTACCATCTAGTCATGGACTTTCGGTCCCACTTGTCCACGTGGGATAAAATCAACGGTTATTTTTTTCTGGCGTGGCATTTTTATTCGCCAATAAAATTGCTGGCCCCATCGCCATCTCAGCCCCGTGGAAGTGACGGAGAACAGCATCATTTGTAATGGGTGTTCCACTGTTGATGTGACACTGAAAGTAGATGACGAAAGGTCGTTAGTGGGGCCTACATGATCGTAAAGCTGGATTCCTTTTTTTTGACTTCCTTGTGTTGATAAATCGACGGTCCCCCTACATTTATGTTTTAGGCACTAACACGCACATTTACCCGCGCTGCATTTTCATTTATTCAATATCTAATTTTATTTATATTTTTAGAAAAATATATTTTTTTATATAAAATTACATTTCTTTATTTTTAATAGAAAATTTATTCTATTAATAAATATAAAATTATATTTTGAATATATCTAAAATAAATTTATAATTGTCTCAGGATAAAAAAATTTATTCTAAAGATATCATGCTCTTAAATTTATTTATATTTTTAATATTGAAAGATTTTTTTAAAAAAAATGTAAAATTCACACTTAATTTTTGCACTCTTAAATTTCTCAAATTTTATTCATGAAGTGATATGAGTTTTTAATAATTTATCAATTACCTCCATAAATTGCTCATGAATTTTTTAATTCTAGGAAAAAAATTACTTAAAAGTGTACAAAATTAAAAATAGTCAATAGAAGAATAATAATTAAGAAGTTCAAAATTTATTTTCTTTGCTACAATGACTATCATATTCCTATATTTTTTTGCAACACAATAAAAGAAGAAAACCAACTATTAATAGTTTTATATTTATTGGATAAATCATAAAATATAATTAATAATAAATTAGTAACAGCCAAAGAGGGTAAAAGTGGAATATGATAAAAAGATAATGATTTAAATGACAATTAATTCCTCTGAATAATAAATTTTGATTGAGTTTTACTATATAAATATAATGTACGAGAATAGCCTTGGAGTAGGGTACGGTCTTGGATAATAATAGAAAAGGAAAAAAGTGTGTTAGATCATAATTGTAATAGATTTTAAAAAGTATTAAGTCTGATAGAATCAATGCTAAATGGGTATTCAAACATGTATTATAATCGAATTTTAGACAAGTTTAAATATGAAAGATAAAATTTTAAGCAGATTAAAATATTTAATTTACAATCGAGTTCAGATAATGCATTTTAAACGGATACTTGTCTTATTATCATTTTGCAATGCGTTCTAAGGTGTAAGACAATGTATAAATTATTAAATTAGTTTTGAATTAATTCATAGTTGAGAATTTAATATTTTGACAAAGACTAATATTAATACTGTTGCAATAAAATTTTTAGGATTAAGTTTATTATTTTTTCATTTTTTATGGGTTAATTTCAATTCAATATTAATTTAATCAAATAAAAATTGAAAAAATTTTGAAACAATGGAAGAATTGAAGAGGGCAGTCTGTTGTTGTGGCAGATCGCCAGGCTCTGTGAGCCGCAGGCAGTGGCCCGTGTATTAGGCTTATCTTGATGTTTGTTGCCTTTTTGTGTGAGCCCCGATAGCCGACATAGGTCTCGGCTGGCGACGGCTGCTGATTTTTATTTTAAATTATAGATATAACTCTGTGATTTTTTAGCAAGACGGTCGTCATTCAATTCAGGAACGATAAGTTTATAGTTTTCCAACCATATTGCGATTGTCCTGGAGCATAAGACGTCCGCCTCCAGCAGCACCCGCAGCAGCTCCTCCTCTTCCTTCCTCAGCCGCGCCACAGCCACCAGCAACACTCCAGCAGCCCTCCTCCGCCTCCCCTGTGCTGCGCCACCCCTGCAGCAG